>ONZH01003285.1:0-33860 GCA_900303285.1 Rhinella marina
AAAAAATTATTCTCTAGACTTCAGCAAGTGAATCGCACACCTCACAGATTGTTCACTGGACTGCTACGTTTATATAATTGGGGAGTGAAAAAATTATTCTCTAGACTGCGGCTAGTTGTAATCGCACACCTCACAATTGGTTCAGCTGGACTGGTAGTTTAGTATAAGATGGAGTGAAAAAATATTCTCTAGCGACTGGCGGCAAGTGTATTGCACCACCTGCACAATGTGCTTCAGCTGAACTGCAGTTTATATAATTGAGTGAAAAAATATTCTCTAGATACTTGCGGCAAGGTGGTATTTGCACCACGCTCACAACTATTCCACTGGGACTGGTAGTTTAATATAATTGAGTGAAAACAATTAGTCTTTCTAGACTGCAGCTAGTGTATCGCACAACTCTTTCACAATTGTTCACTTGGACTGTAGTTTATATAAATGAGTGAAAAACATATTCTCTAGACTGGCGGCAGGTGTATCGCACGCCTCACAATTGATTCACTGAACTGCATTTTATATAATTGAGTGGAAAAAATTATTCTCTAGACTGCGGCAAGTGTATCGCACACCTCACAATTGTTCACTGGACTGTAGTTTATATAATTGAGTGAAAAAAAATATTCTCTAGACTGCGGCTAGTGTATCGCAAACTCACAATTGTTCACTGGACTGTAGTTTATATAATTGAGTGAAAAAAACTTATTCTCTAGACTGCGGCTAGTGTATCACACACCTCACAATTGTTCACTGGACTGTAGTTTATATAATTGAGTGAAAAAAAATTATTCTCTAGACTGCGGCTAGTGTATCGCACACCTCACAATTGTTCACTGGACTGTAGTTTATATAATTGAGTGAAAAAAATTATTCTCTAGACTGTGGCTAGTGTATCACACACCTCACAATTGTTCACTGGACTGTAGTTTATATAATTGAGTGAAAAAAAATTATTCTCTAGACTGCGGCAAGTGTATCGCACACCTCACAATTGTTCACTGGACTGTAGTTTATATTATTGAGTGAAAAAAAATTATTCTCTAGACTGCTGGCTAGTGTATCACACACCTCACAATTGTTCACTGGACTGTAGTTTATATAATTGAGTGAAAAAAATTATTCTCTAGACTGTGGCAAGTGTATCGCACACCTCACAATTGTTCACTGGACTGTAGTTTATATAATTGAGTGAAAAAAATTATTCTCTAGACTGCGGCTAGTGTATCGCACACCTCACAATTGTTCACTGGACTGTAGTTTATATAATTGAGTGAAAAAAAATATTCTCTAGACTGCGGCTAGTGTATCGCACACCTCACAATTGTTCACTGGACTGTAGTTTATATCATTGAGTGAAAAAAATTATTCTCTAGACTGCGGCTAGTGTATCGCACACCTCACAATTGTTCACTGGACTGTAGTTTATATAATTGAGTGAAAAAAATTATTCTCTAGACTGTGGCTAGTGTATCACACACCTCACAATTGTTCACTGGACTGTAGTTTATATAATTGAGTGAAAAAAATTATTCTCTAGACTGTGGCTAGTGTATCACACACCTCACAATTGTTCACTGGACTGTAGTTTATATAATTGAGTGAAAAAAATTATTCTCTACACTTCGGCTAGTGTATCACAAACCTCACAATTGTTCACTGTACTGTAGTTTATATAACTGAGTGAAAAAAACTTATTCTCTAGACTGCGGCTAGTGTATCACACACCTGAAAATTGTTCACTGGACTGTAATTTATATAATTGAGTGAAAAAAATTATTCTCTAGACTGCGGCAAGTGTATCGCACACCTCACAATTGTTCACTGGACTGTAGTTTATATAATTGAGTGAAAAAAATTATTCACTAGACTGCGGCTAGTGTATCACACACCTCACAATTGTTCACTGGACTGTAGTTTATATAATTGAGTGAAAAAAATTATTCTCTAGACTGCGGCAAGTGTATCGCACACCTCACAATTGTTCACTGTACTGTAGTTTATATAATTGAGTGAAAAAAATTATTCTCTAGACTGCGGCTAGTGTATCGCACACCTCACAATTGTTCACTGGACTGTAGTTCATATAATTGAGTGAAAAAAATTATTCTCTAGACTGCGGCTAGTTTATCACACGCCTCACAATTGTTCACTGGAGTGTAGTTTATATAAATGAGTGAAAAAAATTATTCTCTAGACTGTGGCAAGTGTATCGCACACCTGACAATTGTTCACTGGACTGTAGTTTATATAATTGAGTGAAAAAACATTATTCTCTAGACTGCGGCTAGTGTATCGCACACCTCACAATTGTTCACTGGACTGCAGTTTATATAATTGAGTGAAGAAAATTATTCTCTAGTCTGCGCTAGTGTATCGCACACCTCACAATTTTTCACTGGACTGTAGTTTATATAATTGAGTGAAAAAAATTATTCTCTAGACTTCGGCAAGTGTATCGCACACCTCACAATTGTTCACTGGACTGTAGTTTATATAATTGAGTGAAAAAAATTATTCTCTAGACTGCGGCTAGTGTATCGCACACCTCACAATTGTTCACTGGACTGTAGTTTATATAATTGAGTGAAAAAAATTATTCTCTAGACTGCGGCAAGTGTATTGCACACCTCACAATTGTTCACTGGACTGTAGTTTATATAATTGAGTGAAAAAAATATTCTCTAGACTGCGGCAAGTGTATTGCACACCTCACAATTGTTCACTGGACTGTAGTTTATATAATTGAGTGAAAAAATTATTCTCTAGACTGCAGCTAGTGTATCGCACACCTCACAATTGTTCACTGGACTGTAGTTTATATAATTGAGTGAAAAAAATATTCTCTAGACTGCGGCAAGTGTATCGCACACCTCACAATTGTTCACTGGACTGTAGTTTATATAATTGAGTGAAAAAAATTATTCTCTAGACTGCGGCAAGTGTATCGCACACCTCACAATTGTTCACTGGACTGTAGTTTATATAATGAGTGAAAAAAAATATTCTCTAGACTGCGGCTAGTGTATCACACACCTCACAATTGTTCACTGGACTGTAGTTTATATAATTGAGTGAAAAAAAATTATTCTCTAGACTGCGGCTAGTGTATCGCACACCTCACAATTGTTCACTGGACTGTAGTTTATATAATTGAGTGAAAAAATTATTCTCTAGACTGTGGCTAGTGTATCACACACCTCACAATTGTTCACTGGACTGTAGTTTATATAATTGAGTGAAAAACATTATTCTCTAGACTGCGGCAAGTGTATCGCACACTCACAATTGTTCACTGGACTGTAGTTTATATAATTGAGTGAAAAAAATTATTCTCTAGACTGCGGCTAGTGTATCACACACCTCACAATTGTTCACTGGACTGTAGTTTATATAACTGAGTGAAAAAAATTAATCTCTTGACTGCGGCAAGTGTATCGCACACCTCACAATTCTTCACTGGACTGTAGTTTATATAATTGAGTGAAAAAAATATTCTCTAGACTGCTGCTAGTGTATCACACACCTCACAATTGTTCACTGGACTGTAGTTTATATAATTGAGTGAAAAAAATTATTCTCTAGACTGTGGCAAGTGTATCGCACACCTCACAATTGTTCACTGGACTGTAGTTTATATAATTGAGTGAAAAAAATTATTCTCTAGACTGCGGCTAGTGTATCGCACACCTCACAATTGTTCACTGGACTGTAGTTTATATAATTGAGTGAAAAAAATTATTCTCTAGACTGCGGCAAGTGTATCGCACACCTCACAATTGTTCACTGGACTGTAGTTTATATAATTGAGTGAAAAAAATTATTCTCTAGACTGCGGCAAGTGTATCGCACACCTCACAATTGTTCACTGGACTGTAGTTTATATAATTGAGTGAAAAAAATATTCTCTAGACTGCGGCAAGTGTATCGCACACCTCACAATTGTTCACTGGACTGTAGTTTATATAATTGAGTGAAAAAAATTATTCTCTAGACTGCGGCAAGTGTATCGCACACCTCACAATTGTTCACTGGACTGTAGTTTATATAATTGAGTGAAAAAAATTATTCTCTAGACTGCGGCTAGTGTATCGCACACCTCACAATTGTTCACTGGACTGTAGTTTATATAATTGAGTGAAAAAAAATTATTCTCTAGACTGCGGCATAGTGTATCGCACACCTCACAATTGTTCACTGGACTGTAGTTTATATAATTGAGTGAAAAAAATTATTCTCTAGACTGCGGCAAGTGTATCGCACACCTCACAATTGTTCACTGGACTGTAGTTTATATAATTGAGTGAAAAAAATTATTCTCTAGACTGTGGCTAGTGTATCGCACACCTCACAATTGTTCACTGGACTGTAGTTTATATAATTGAGTGAAAAAAATTATTCTCTAGACTGCGGCAAGTGTATCGCACACCTCACAATTGTTCACTGGACTGTAGTTTATATAATTGAGTGAAAAAAATTATTCTCTAGACTGTGGCTAGTGTATCGCACACCTCACAATTGTTCACTGGACTGTAGTTTATATAATTGAGTGAAAAAAATATTCTCTAGACTGCGGCAAGTGTATCGCACACCTCACAATTGTTCACTGGACTGTAGTTTATATAATTGAGTGAAAAAAATTATTCTCTAGACTGCGGCAAGTGTATCGCACACCTCACAATTGTTCACTGGACTGTAGTTTATATAATTGAGTGAAAAAAATTATTCTCTAGACTGCGGCAAGTGTATCGCACACCTCACAATTGTTCACTGGACTGTAGTTTATATAATTGAGTGAAAAAAATTATTCTCTAGACTGCGGCTAGTGTATCGCACACCTCACAATTGTTCACTGGACTGTAGTTTATATAATTGAGTGAAAAAAATTATTCTCTAGACTGCGGCAAGTGTATCGCACACCTCACAATTGTTCACTGGACTGTAGTTTATATAATTGAGTGAAAAAAATTATTCTCTAGACTGCGGCTAGTGTATCACACACCTCACAATTGTTCACTGGACTGTAGTTTATATAATTGAGTGAAAAAAAATTTTCTCTAGACTGCGGCTAGTGTATCGCACACCTCACAATTGTTCACTGGACTGTAGTTTATATAATTGAGTGAAAAAAATATTCTCTAGACTGCGGCTAGTGTATCACACGCCTCACAATTGTTCACTGGACTGTAGTTTATATCATTGAGTGAAAAAAATTATTCTCTAGACTGCGGCTAGTGTATCACACACCTCACAATTGTTCACTGGACTGTAGTTTATATAATTGAGTGAAAAAAATTATTCTCTAGACTGCGGCTAGTGTATCGCACACCTCACAATTGTTCACTGGACTGTTGTTTATATAATTGAGTGAAAAAATTATTCTCTAGACTGTGGCTAGTGTATCACACACCTCACAATTGTTCACTGGACTGTAGTTTATATAATTGAGTGAAAAAAATTATTCTCTAGACTGCGGCTAGTGTATCGCACACCTCACAATTGTTCACTGGACTGTAGTTTATATAATGAGTGAAAAAAATATTCTCTAGACTGCGGCAAGTGTATCGCACACCTCACAATTGTTCACTGAACTGCAGTTTATATAATTGAGTGAAAAAAAATATTCTCTAGACTGCGGCAAGAGTATTGCACACCTCACAACTATTCACTGGACTGTAGTTTATATAATTGAGTGAAAACAAATATTCTCTAGACTGCAGCTAGTGTATTGCACACCTCACAATTGTTCACTGGACTGTAGTTTATATAAATGAGTGAAAAAAAATATTCTCTAGACTGCGGCAAGTGTATCGCACACCTCACAATTGTTCACTGAACTGCAGTTTATATAATTGAGTGAAAAAAATTATTCTCTAGACTGCGGCAAGTGTATCGCACACCTCAAAATTGTTCACTGGACTGTAGTTTATATAAATGAGTGAAAAAAAATATTCTCTAGACTGCGGCTAGTGTATCACACACCTCACAATTGTTCACTGGACTGTAGTTTATATAATTGAGTGAAAAAAATTATTCTCTAGACTGCAGCTAGTATACCGCACACCTCACTATTGTTCACTGGACTGTAGTTTATATAATTGAGTGAAAAAAATTATTCTCTAGACTGTGGCTAGTGTATCACATACCTCACAATTGTTCACTGTACTGTTGTTTATATAATTAAGTGAAAAAAATTATTCTCTAGACTGCGGCAAGTGTATCGCACACCTCACAATTGTTCACTGGACTGTAGTTTATATCATTAAGTAAAAAAAATTATTCTCTAGACTGAGGCAAGTGTATCGCACACCTCACAATTGTTCACTGGACTGTTGTTTATATAATTGAGTATAAAAATGTATTCTCTATACTGTGGCTAGTGTATCACACACCTCACAATTGTTCACTGGACTGTAGTTTAACTAATTGAGTGAAAAAAATATTCTCTAGACTGCGGCAAGTGTATCGCACACTCACAATTGTTTACTGGACTGTAGTTTATATAATTGATTGAAAAAAATTATTCTCTACACTTCGGCTAGTGTATCACACACCTCACAATTGTTCAATGGACTGTAGTTCATATAATTGAGTAAAAAAAAAATATTCTCTAGACTGCGGCTAGTGTATCGCACACCTCACAATTGTTCCATGGACTGTAGTTTATAGCATTGAGTGAAAAAATATTATTCTCTAGACTGCGGCTAGTGTATCGCACACCTAACAATTGTTCACTGGACTGTATTTTATATAATTGAGTGAAAAAAAATATTCTCTAGACTGCGGGTAGTGTATCGCACACCTCACAATTGTTCACTGGACTGTAGTTTATATAATTGAGTGAAAAAAATTATTCACTAGACTGCGGCAAGTGAATCGCACACCTCACAATTGTTCACTGGACTGTAGTTTATATAATTGAGTGAAAAAAATTATTCTCTAGACTTCGGCAATTGAATCGCACACCTCACAATTGTTCACTGGACTGTAGTTTATATAATTGAGTGAAAAAAAATATTCTCTAGACTGCGGCAAGTGTATCGCACACCTCACAATTGTTCACTGGACTGTAGTTTATATAATTGAGTGAAAAAAATTATTCTCTTGACTGCGGCTAGTGTATCACACACCTCAAAATTGTTCACTGAACTGTAGTTTATATAATTGAGTGAAAAAAAATATTCTCTAGACTGCGGCAAGTGTATTGCACACCTCACAACTATTCACTGGACTGTAGTTTATATAATTGAGTGAAAACAAATATTCTGTAGACTGCGGCAAGTGTATCGCACACCTCACAATTGTTCACTGGACTGTAGTTTATATAATTGAGTGAACAAAAATTTTTCTCTAGACTGTGGCAAGTGTATCGCACACTCACAATTGTTTACTGGACTGTAATTTATATAATTGAGTGAAAAAAATTATTCTCTAGACTGCGGCTAGTGTATCGCACACCTCACAATTGTTCACTGGACTGTAGTTTATATAAATGAGTGAAAAAAATATTCTCTAGACTGCGGCAAGTGTATCGCACACCTCACAATTGTTTACTGGACTGTAGTTTATATAATTGAGTGAAAAAATTATTCTCTTGACTGCGGCTAGTGTATCACACAACTCACAATTGTTCACTGAACTGTAGTTTATATAATTGAGTGAAAAAAAATATTCTCTAGACTGTGGCAAGTGTATTGCACACCTCACAACTATTCACTGGAATGTAGTTTATATAATTGAGTGAAATCAAATATTCTGTTGACTGCGGCAAGTGTATCTCCCACCTCACAATTGTTCACTGGAATGTAGTTTATATAATTGAGTGAAAAAAATGATTCTCTAGACTGCGGCAAGTGTATCACACACCTCACAATTATTCACTGGACTGTATTTTATATAATTAAATGAAAAAAATATTCTTTAGACTGCGGCTAGTGTATCGCACACCTCACAATTGTTCACTGGACTGTAGTGTATACAATTGAGTGAAAAAAATTATTCTCTACACTTCGGCTAGTGTATCACACACCTCAAAATTGTTCACTGGACTGTAGTTTATATACTTGAGTGAAAAAAATTATTCTCTAGACTGCGGCAAGTGTATCCCACACTCACAATTGTTCACTGGACTGTAATTTATATAATTGAGTGAAAAAATGATTTTCTAGACTGTGGCTACTGTATCGCACACCTCACAATTGTTCACTGGACTGTAGCTTATATAATTGAGTGAAAAAAGTTATTCTCTAGACTGCAGCTAGTGTATCGCACACCTCACAATTGTTCACTGGACTGTAGTTTACATAATTGAGTAAAAAAAATTATTCTCTAGACTGCGGCTAGTGTATCGCAGACTCACAATTGTTCACTGGACTGTAGTTTATATAATTGATTGAAAAAAATTATTCTCTAGACTGCAGCAAGTGTATCGCACACCTCACAATTGTTCACTGGATTGTAGTTTATATAATTGAGTGAAAAAAACTTATTTTATAAACTGATGCTGCTGCACAGCATCTCACAATTGTTCACTGGACTGTAGTTTATATAACTGAGTGACAAAACATATTCCCTAGACTGCACTACAGATCTCAGCAAGCCAAGGTAGAGCAGCAGCAAAAATGAGTACTGAGAGGACTTTGGGCAGTTTCATTGGTGTCTGTGTGGACCCTGTTCTGTCCCCTTTCTGCCACCAGTGCACAGTGTGCAGCCAAGATGGCGGTAGCTGCACTACAAGTCCCAGCCAGCAGCCG
This sequence comes from Rhinella marina, assembly GCA_900303285.1. Lineage (NCBI taxonomy): Eukaryota > Metazoa > Chordata > Amphibia > Anura > Bufonidae > Rhinella > Rhinella marina. Next base: position 8,748 of record ONZH01003285.1, read on the forward strand.
AGAGGATGACAAAAAAAAATGTCGTTGTAGCCCTTAGAAGGAGCGTTGGTTTCTTTGTGGATGATTCCTGCCTAACCAGATTCTAATTTCATGCCCTAACAGTGTGCAGCCAAGATGGCGGTAGCTGCACTACAAGTCCCATCCAGCAGCCAGGAGGAGACAAAAAAAGGTGCTTGTAGCCCTTAGAAGGGCTGTTGGATTCTTTGTGGGTGATTCCTGCCTAACCAACAACTAAATTCAGGCCCTAACACTCTCCCTGACAGACAGCAGCTCTATCCCTAATTTCATGCAGACGGCGTATGACGCGAGCAGCGCGGGACCAGATTCTTATATTCCCATGTCTTTTGATCTGGCCAGCCAATCCCTGCTGTCGACGTGATGCTAGCACGTGATGCTAGGAGGTACCAAAGACTCTCCTGCATGTTCATTGGCTAAAAAAAGGCGGCTAACATGCAGGAAGAGGAAGTTGCCATTTCCTCGAGGATCGCGATATGCTCGTCCGAGTAGCGAACATATGCTAATACCCTAATGCTCGAACGAGCACCAAGCTCGGACTAGCATGTTCGCTCATCTCTAGTTGTCACTAGTTTCACCCTCACCTGTCTCTGGCGCACGTCTCTGACCTCTCGTAAGATTTGCTTCCATCCAACTGTCATCATCGCTAGTTGCACATATAGAGGAGTCCACAGTGGATCATCCTTTCATGTCTGTGCTTGCCTGTAGCTGTGACTGTCCTTACAAAGCTCATCATCGCTTAAAAGCCCAGCAGAGCCAGTGACTATCATTACTTGGCTAGCAGAAGGAGCAGAAAAAGGTTCAGGACAGGTCAGGGCTCAGAGGCAGTTCTTGCGCCATGCCAATTAAGTGTGGTATCAGAGTAACCCACTGATTCCTGGCTGTGTGTATGTGTTGTCACTTGAGATGATGTTGAAGAGCTAGTCAATCATTCCAGTACAACTGGATTGTTGGTCAAAACACGACTGCTGGATGACAGTTGCAGCTCTGGCCTGTTGCTGCAGATGCTACCAACCCCCCTTCTTCTCCTGCAACTTGTGCCAGCTATAGCAACATTATTGGCCATAGTGTACAGTAACTGTATCAGAAATGTAACAGATTGACTAAGAATGTGGCAACAATTGAACAAAATAAATGTGACAATATATTAAACCACCCTTTAATACTGAGGCACAGTAATTCTATAAACTAACAAATTAACTCAGAATGTGGCAGCAGTTCAAAAAGATGATATATTACAATGCCCTTTAATACTGAGTTGAGGGTCTCTACCTGCACAGACTCACTCTATTCAATCAGTGCTTCTATTTTCAGACAGTGCAACTTGTTACCACCCCTCTGTACCCTTACTGAAGATGGTCAGCAATTCATTCATAACTTTTGGCAGAACTAATAAAGAAATGGCACATCATAGAGTCATAAGAATAGGTGCTCCTGAATTTGTATTACATGGGCTATGCATGAAGCTATTAAAACAGGTATTGTGAAAGGTTCTCTTTAAGTGCTGTTATTTTTGCTCATAGGTAGCAGATGGCTCATCATCTACATCATTTGCATCTGTAGACTCCATTTCTGTAGGAAACTGTTGAAGATAGCCAAGTGCAGCTTTTGGCTATTTCCAACAGTCACATAGAGAAAGAATGGAGCAGCAAGATGCATGTTTGACCGGACGCTTTATGAGGACAGGAAAATGAGATCTCACGGTCGGTATGTGTCCCAGCCATCAGATGCCCACTGATCAGTCAATAGTACCCAATCATGTGGATACAGAATAAATCCTTCAGAAGGATTTATGAACGTTGTGAGCACATCTTTCTTTATAGTCTTTTTGTATTTTACTCTCAAATTGCAATAGTGTAGAAAATAATAATATAGAAACTAAGAGCACAAATTCAGAGTTTACAGACAACTGATTTTCTAGCGCCTGTAGGCAACAAAAAGTCAAGTTGTTTTTATGATCTAAATAATCTAATACAGAAAACATTTTCTCATGTGCGAATATCACCAGTTTTTAAATTGCTATTTGATTGTTCATAAAAGTCATGCTGACTTGAACTAATTTATACACGAAGAAACATTTTAATGCTTTAGGCAAATTTATTAGAAGTGCTTAACTGTATTATAATATTGTACAAGCTTTATACAGCACCCATTATTTTTATATTTCGCTGAAAATATCACATTGTTAATAAACAAAGCTAATGTGAGTATAGCCTCCACCATTTTGTATTAAAATAAAATGAAGCTTTATTAAAGAAAAAAAGAACATAAAATATCCAAAATTGGCATTGTAGCATCTGTAATGATGTCTGTGCTGGCCTGTAACTGCTGACTGTCCTCACAAAGCTCATCCTTGCTGAGAAGCGCAGCAAAGCCAGAAGCTTTAGAAAGATAGCACTGAACAACACAATCGTCCCTCAAAAAAAAGTTCTCTCAGCTTGTTGACAGGAACATAAAAAACTTATAAAAAATATCGATGATCCCATTTCCAACATTTGACATACATGTATGAATTATGGAGTGTGGGCAGGACCTAAGCGCACTCCATATGCGGCAAGCTTTGTCTATGTATTATAGATGACACTGACTGCATTTGCCAAGATTAGAGATATTCCCAGATGTCTGAGTTATACAATATTATGTAATTTATCCTGCATGATAAATGACATAAAGAAATAAAAATTCCAATGCTAGAATTGCTGTTTTTTGGCCACTTTGATTCCTAAAAGAAATTAAGTAAAAATTATCAAAAAGTTTTAAAAGTTATGTTTAGAGATGAGCGAGCATACTCGTCCGAGCTTGGTGCTCGTTCGAGTATTAGGGTACTCGTAAGTGCTCGCTGCTCAGACGAGTATCTCGCCATGCTCGAGGAAATGGCAACTTCCGCATCGTGCATTTTTGGCGCCTATAAACTCAGCCAATCACAAGCCAGAAGACTCTGCAGTACACCCAGCATCACGTGGGGCCCTTACATGTCAACAGCAGGGGTTGGCTGGCCTGATCAGGTGACCCTGGAATATACTACTGACTGGCCGCGGTGCTCGGCTCAGATGCTGTCTGGATGTCATTAGGGATAGAGCTGCTGCGTTTCAGGGAGAGTGTTAGGGCTTGCATTTAGTTCTCTGTTAGGCAGGAATCACCCACAAAGAACCCAACAGCCCTTCTAAGGGCTACAAGACATTTTTTTTTGTCTCCTGGCTTGGCTGGCTGGCTGGCACTAGTAGTGCAGCTATCGCCATATATAACCCCCTTTTTTTTTATGTTATATCTCAGTGATACAAATCCATTTCACACAGCAGTGTGGAACCATTCTGTCTGTCACAGTTCAGTACACTCACTCCAATCCGTATTTTCTGTCCAGGTGACACTTTCTGTACGTCACTTAATACAACCAAGTCTTTTGCTGCCTGTCACGTGTATAGCTTGATCCCAAAAATCTATGTGCGACATTTGTCTGGGTCGCAGTCTAAATAGCCACCGTCAGTAGGGTGTCAGTTAGCTCTACGATAGTTTCTGCATGTCACGTTCCCAAAAAAACAAAACTCCAAAAAAAAAAAATTTAAAAAAATAGTTTTTTAGTTGTTTTAGCTCAGTGATACAAATCCATTTCACACAGCTGCGTGGAACCATTCTGTGTGTCACAGTTCAGTACACTCACTCCAATCTGTATTTTCTGTCCAGGTGACACTTTCTATACGTCACTTAATTAAACCAAGTCTTTTGCTGTCACGTATATAGCTTGATTCCAAAAATCTCTGTGCGACATTTGTCTGGGTCGCAGTCAAAATAGCCACCGTCAGCAGGGTGTCAGTTAGCTCTACAATAGTTTCTGCACGTCACGTTCCCAAAAAAACAAAACTCAAAAAAAAATATATAAAAAAATAGTTTTTTAGTTGTTTTAGCTCAGTGATACAAATCCATTTCACACAGCTGCGTGGAACCATTCTGTGTGTCACAGTTCAGTACACTCACTCCAATCCGTATTTTCTGTCCAGGTGACACTTTCTGTACGTCACTTAATACAACCAAGTCTTTTGCTGCCTGTCACGTATATAGCTTGATCCCAAAAATCTCTGTGCGACATTTGTCTGGATCGCAGTATAAATAGCCACCGTCAGTAGGGTGTCAGTTAGCTCTACGATAGTTTCTGCACGTCACGTTCCCAAAAAAACAAAACTCCAAAAAAATATATAAAAAAATATTTTTTTAGTTGTTTTAGCTCAGTGATACAAATCCATTTCACACAGCTGCGTGGAACCATTCTGTGTGTCACAGTTCAGTACACTCACTCCAATCCGTATTTTCTGTCCAGGTGACACTTTCTGTACGTCACTTAATACAACCAAGTCTTTTGCTGCCTGTCACGTATATAGCTTGATCCCAAAAATCTCTGTGCGACATTTGTCTGGGTCGCAGTCTAAATAGCCACCGTCAGTAGGGTGTCAGTTAGCTCTACGATAGTTTCTGCATGTCACGTTCCAAAAAAAACAAAACTTCAAAAAAAAAATTTAAAAAAAATATTTTTTTAGTTGTTTTAGCTCAGTGATAAAAATTTATTTCACACAGCTGCGTGGAACCATTCTGTGTGTCACAGTTCAGTAAACTCACTCCAATCCGTATTTTCTGTCCAGGTGACACTTTCTGTACGTCACTTAATTAAACCAAGTCTTTTACTGTCACGTATATAGCTTGATTCCAAAAATCTCTGTGCGACATTTGTCTGGGCCGCAGTCAAAATAGCCACCGTCAGTAGGGTGTCAGTTAGCTCTACGATAGTTTCTGCACGTCACGTTGCCAAAAAAACAAAACTACAAAAAAAATATATAAAAAAAATAGTTTTTTGGTTGTTTTAGCTCAGTGATACAAATCCATTTCACACAGCTGCGTGGAACCATTCTGTGTGTCACAGTTCAGTACACTCACTCCAATCCGTATTGTGTCCAGGTGACACTTTCTGTACGTCACTTAATTAAACCAGACTGAACAAGTTTGTGGGTTTCAGTACACCAGGCCCATTTATTTTTTATTTTTTATATAATACACTTATATACAGAAAATGTTGAACCACAGGGCTAAGGGTTGAGGACGAGGGCGTGGGCGTGGGCATTCAATTACTGCAGGGGGCAGAGGCCGTGGTCCTGGGCAGGGTGAGACAGTACCTGCTGATGAGGGAGCAGGGGAACGCCGCAGAGCTACACTCCCTAGCTTCATGTCTCAACTTACAGGGACACGTGGTAGAGGACTGTTTAAACCACAACAGTGCAAACAGCTGATGTCGTGGATTGCGGACAATGCTTCAAGTAATTTGTCCACCAGTCAGTCTTCCACGCAGTCCACCCACGTTACCCAAGGGAGCACTCCTCTGGCTCCTCCACCTCAACCTCCTTCCCCCCAGTCTGCCCCCTCCCAGGAAAATTTGGAATGCGATCCGGCATACTCTCAGGAACTGTTTTCTGGACCCTTCCCAGAGTCACAAACCACTTCTCAGGTTGCTGCTGACCTCGTTCCCGATGCCCAAGTTTTCCAACTGTCGCAGTCTGTGGGTGATGATGATGATGACAATGTTGACTCAGTGTAAGAAGTTTGTAAAGAGGTGTCGGACGATGAGGAGACACGGTTGTCAGACAGTGGTGAAGTTGTTGTCAGGGCAGGAAGTCCGAGGGGGGAGCAGACTGAGGAATCGGAGGATGACGAGGTGACTGACCAAAGCCGGGTTGATAAGCCGAGTGAAGACAGTGCTTCTGAGGCGGAGGCGAGTGCTGCACCAGAACAGGTTGTAAGAGGCAGTGGTGTGGCCAGAGGGAGAAGGAGGGCCAGAGCTGGTGCATCAGCAGCAACTGTTTCACGTAGTGAAGCTCCCATGGCGAGGCCTAGATGTTCGCAAGTCTGGAGGTTCTTTAAAGAAAGTGAGAATGACCGACGGACTGTGGTGTGCAACCTGTGCCACACCAGGATCAGCAGGGGTGCCACCACTACTAGCCTAACCACCACCAGCATGCGCAGGCATATGAGTGCTAAACACCCCACTCAATGGAACCAAGGCCGTTCACCACCTCCTACGGGTCACACCACTGCTCCTTCCCCTGTGTCACTCGCTGTCTCTGCTAGTCAACCCCCTGCCCAGGACCCCGGCACGAGCGCCTCCCGCCGGAAAACCACACCTTCGCCTCCACGATCCTCCACAGTGTCCACCAATGTGTCCCAGCGCAGCGTTCAGCTGTCTTTACAGCAGACGCTGGAGCGCAAGAGGAAATACAGTTCCACCCACCCACATGCCCAAGCCCTCAACGTCAACATCTCCAAATTGCTGAGCCTGGAGATGCTGCCCTATAGGCTGGTAAAGACCGAGGCCTTTCGCAATCTCATGGCGGTGGCTGCCCCTCGGTATTCGGTCCCCAGCCGCCACTATTTTTCCCGATGTGCCGTCCCAGCCCTACACCAGCACGTGTCAGAGAACATCCTCCGTGCCCTGACCAACGCTGTTTCTGAGAAGGTCCACCTAACCACGGACACGTGGACAAGTGCTGCCGGGCAGGGACACTACATCTCACTGACGGCACATTGGGTTAACTTGGTGGAGGCTGAGACCGAGAGTGACCCTGGGGCCGCTCATGTACTGCCCACACCGAGGATTGCGGGGCCTACCTCGGTCACGGTCTCTCAGACGTACTATGCCTCCTCCTCCGACCCCTCCTCCTCCTCCACCTCCTCCTCCGAATTACCATCCGTGGGCACGGCGCCTTCAGTCGGTAGCTCTAGGCGCAGCAGTAGTGCCGTGGGTAAGCGCCAGCAGGCGGTGCTCAAACTGCTGAGCTTAGGTGACAAAAGGCACACCGCCCAAGAGCTGTTACAGGGCATCACGGCGCAGACCGATGTGTGGCTGGCACCGCTGAACCTCAAGCCAGGCATGGTTGTGTGTGACAACGGGCGTAACCTGGTGGCGGCTCTGCAACTCGGCAGACTGACACATGTGCCATGCCTGGTCCACGTGTTCAATCTCATAGTTCAGCGGTTCCTCAAGACATACCCCAATCTGTCTGATTTGCTCACCAAGGTGCGCCGCAACTGTGCGCATTTCTGCAAGTCGACCACAGATGCTGCCACTCTCAGGGCAGCGCAGCGCCGCCTACAACTGACTGCTCACAGACTGTTGTGCAACGTGCCCACGAGATGGAATTCAACATTAAACATGTTATCCAGAGTTTACCAGCAGCGCAGAGCGATTATAAAACTGCCAGATGTCAACTTCCACCAGAACTGGTAGTCAGGTCACTCAGATTCCTCAAGTCTACAATGAGGAGTGGACGTGGATGTCTGATATCTGCCAGGTGTTGAGCAACTTTGAGGAGTCAACACAGATGTTCAGCGGCGATGCCGCCATTATCAGCCTCACCATCCCGCTGCTTTGCCTGTTGAAAAACTCACTGCTCAGCATCAAGTCGGATGCTTTGTGCTTGTCACAAGAGACGGTGGAGGAAGATACGTCGCTTGATAGCCAGAGCACCCTCCGGTCTGTTTCTCAGCGCGTATCGGAGGAGGAGGATGAGGAGGAAGAGGAGGAGAATGTCGGCGAGACAGAAGAGGGTACCAGTGCTCAGTCCTTAACTCTTGAGCGTGTATGGGCTGAAGAGGAGGACTTGGAGGAGGAGGAGGAGGAGGAAATGTAGAGTCAGGCCAGTGAGGAGAGGGAATTCTTGCGTGTTGGGACTCTGGCGCACATGGCAGACTTCATGTTAGGCTGCCTATCCCGTGACCCTCACATTAGAAGCATTTTTTCAAACACCGATTACTGGGTGTTCACTCTCTTGGACCCACGGTACAAGCAGAACCTTTCCACTCTCATCCCTGCAGAGGAAAGGAGTATGAGAGTGAATAGATATCAACAGGCCCTGGTGCACAAGCTGAAACAATCCTTCCCATCTGACGCCGCTAGCTGCAGAGGCAATGGTTTTGTGGGCCAAGTAGCGGGGGAGAGCAGGCAGCTTGTCCAGCACTGGCAGGAGAACGCTCTCCAATTCCTTTGCCAGTTTTATGTCACCCCAGCAAGACACTGTCACCTGTCCCCAGTCTAGGCAGAGTAGGGGGGAGCTGTACAGAAAGATGGTGAGGGAGTACCTAGCTGACCATACCAACGTCCTGCATGATCACTCTGCTCCATACAACTACTGGGTTTCAAAGCTGGACACGTGGCCTGAACTGGCGCTGTACGCCTTGGAGGTGCTGGCCTGCCCTGCCGCTAGCGTGCTGTCAGAGCGGGTATTCAGTGCAGCTGGTGGCCTCATCACCAATAATCGTACACGCCTGTCAACTGACAGCGCTGACAGGCTGACGCTTTTTAAAATGAACAAAGCCTGGATTTCACCGGAATTTAAATCTCCTCCGGGGGAAAGCAGCTAAAGATTAACATTACTTATGTATCCGATTCCTCTTCTCTACTCCTCCTACTCCTCCTCCATGTCGTCTTTGCCTAATGCTGACCAAAAAAACGCCATTTTTCAGAGGTCCAACTGGCACTCTGTTACCACAATTTTTCAGGAGGGCCCCCTACAGGCCCTCTCTTCAAACAATTTTTCCGGAGGTCCACCTACAGGCCCTCTCTCCAAACAATTTTTCCGGAGGTCCACCTACAGGCCCTCTCTCCAAACAATTTTTCCGGAGGTCCACCTAAAGGCCCTCTCTCCAAACAATTTTTCCGGAGGTCCACCTACAGGCCCTCTCTCCAAACAATTTTTCCGGAGGTCCACCTACAGGCCCTCTCTCCAGTTCCAGTTTCCAGTTTTATTTGTTCAAACTGCGTAAATTTTTTTTTGGGGATAGGTGTGAAAAATAATATTACCTGCGTATCTATATTGCCCAACATTGGATACGGTAGCAACAAGAAGACCAAACACATGCTGCCCACAGGGTTCAGCAAATTCCTGGTCCACAATGTCAAGGAGTTCGAGGTTCTGTTGATGAGCAACAATCCTTCTGTGCAGAAATCGCCCACAACTTCTCCTCAAAGAACCGAAAGACCATTGTGGAGAGAGTGGCACAGCTCGCCATCAAAATGACGAACCCCAACGCCAGACTGTGCAGCGAAGGGAACGAATAAATATTTCTGTGGTTATTTGTGCTGAATAAAAGTTAAATAAACACAAAAAAAAAATGATCTGCTCCTGTGCCTGATCCACCCAAGTTGAATCTGTCCCATCATGAGAAAGTCCCCCCAAGGAGTCCCCAATGTAACTTGCTTCACTTTCAACTACCTCACCCCCCGACACCCGTGTCTCGCCATTGTCCGCCACCTCCTCAGACAACACTGGTAAATCCCCACTGTCAGCACACGGAGACAGCAAAAGGTCTTGCGAATTGGGGCAGAGAATGTTCTGGGGTAGCACATCAGAGAAGGGGTGACTATGGGGTTCCAGGGAGTACGTGACCACATGCAATCTCCATCTAAAAAGTCATACTGAGGCTCACCACCATGCTTTACACTACAATCTTATTACTGAGGCTCACCACCATGCTTTACACTGCAATCTTATTGAAAGACAGACAATCAGGGGTTCACCGCCAGGTTGTCAGGCAGCATTTTTAAGTGGGTCACCATTACCGTGTCCCTGAAAATTGCCTTGGGGTCATCCCCAGACTATTGGCCAGATTTAGAAAAAATGGTGCAATTAGGGAGCCTCAGAGGCATCCCTACATGCTGCCCCTGCTGTTTCCTGTCCATTTCCGTGGTGTTTCCATCATTTTCTGAGGTTTCCAGGTTTTCACCCAGCCTTCCCTAGGCAGAGCCTTGGTCCCCTGCAAAAAATGCTCGAGTCTCCCATTGACTTCAATGGGGTTCGTTATTCGAAACGAGCACCCGAGCATCGGGAAAAGTTCGACTCGTATAACGAGCACCCGAGCATTTTATTGCTCGCTCATCTCTAGTTATGTTCTAAAATAAAACAAAAACTATATCAATTTGGTATCTTCATAATCATACTAATCCACAGAAACATAAAAATATCATTTTTCACAGCACAGTGAATGCTGTAAAAATGAAACCCTACATTTTTTTTTATCCATTTCCCAATGCATTATGTGGAACATTAAATGGGGAGATTAAAGATTTGTAGATAGAAATGTAGATGGATAAATAAAACAGTTGTGGTTCTTGGAATGCAAGGATGAAACCTTTCCGTATAGGAAAAGGGAGTGAGAAGTATAGCTCTGAAGTTCCCTGTCTCCAATAGTCACCACGATTTAACAAAAATAGAGCAACATTGGCATCTTTGGCCAGTGGCCAGCGGTAGCAGTAGCTATGCTAACAGAACACTGTTCACTACCAAATCTATCTCCAGGCCACCAGGCAGCTGCTGGTGACACCAAACACCATCACACATACTGTTAGTCCTTAATTTCCCAATTTGCTTCCCTAACACCAGCCCTGATGTGAGCAAGTGATAGGAGTTGGCGTTAGGCCTCTCTTTTTTACATTTTGGCCAGGTTCCTGAAGGCAGTACTATCCATACAGCTCTGAGGCAGACCTGTCTTCATCACTCAAAAGGATGTTCAGGAATGGTTTGAGAAACATGATAAATAATGTTCACTTGGTGTTAGGAAAGACAAGCCTGATCTACAAGGCCCCATTTCTCAACTTATTGGATATAATGGATCTGTTGCTAATACAGTATTTTGGTCCCAGATATCACAGGATATCTTCAGAGGTCTTAGGCCCCTTTCACACGAGCGGGAGACTCGCATGTCTCCCGCAACGCATCTACAGGGCTGGACTCGGCACGGACAGGGATCGCATATAATGCTATGCGATCCCTGTCAGTGCGGAGTCCAGCCCTGTAGATCCGTTGCGGGAGACATGCGAGTCTCCCGCTCGTGTGAAAGGGGCCTAATAGAGTCATTGCTTCAATAGTGTTTGCTTCAATAGCTGTAGTTTAAATGATATAGCTCATTGGTTTGTGTATGGTTATATGTATATATTATAGTTCTAGAGTATATACTGTATGCATGTATATAATTTTTACTTTTGTTCATATGGCACAAAAGAAGTAAAGTAGTGGTATTTTTTTTTTCATTTATCTTCTTGAAATTTACCACATTATTATTCATTCCACAAACCATAAAATATTACTTGTTTACTTTAAGATGATGATAGCACAGTGAACATCTATTCTAATCTTCAACTCTTATAAAGGGCTTTCCTCAAGGACCACATAATAAACCGTAGCGTAAGTGTTTTGAGTTTACATAATAATAATTGAACCTCACAGAACTAGATGCTCTTAAATGGCAGAACACTTCTAATTTAATATATTCTGTCATCTTCTCTAGTAACATTTCGAATGTCCTAATAGTCCCTTAATCAGTAAATTCAAATTGAAGCAATAACAGGGAAATTAAGCCATACTAAAAATAATATAAACAATGGAAAAGTCATATTCTCCTAAATTACAAAATGTGAATTCAGATTGTTCTACTTTTAAGCATCACAGTAATGAAACTACTTAAAAAATAACCTCAAAATGTGCATTACTGTAAATTGTATTACATGTGCTGCTTTCACACATGACAGAATCTAGGAATGTTAGCCTGTTTACAGGACTGGGACATTAACTAGGTTTGAAAGCCTGCCACCTATGGAGATACTTGATGATGTCCTCACCAATGTGCATAACGGAAGTACAGAAAAAGTGTTAGTGCTAAGTGTTGACCATAGGTGTCAGACTAGTGTGCCTTGGGCATGTTTGCATCCACTTTTAATTACATCCTAAATGATAAGGTTATCATTGGGTAAGCATACCATATCATTAATAAATTGAAGCATGTTATTTTTATAAATCAACACATAGGAATTGTCCGAAGAAGCAGGTTAATTATCAAGATCAACCATAGATATAAGATGGTGAAGTATTCTGGAGGGAAAATCTGAATCCCTAGCAATATATAAAGATTAGAGTTGAGCGAATCCTAAAAGATTTGGGGATTCGGTATTCGGCCCAAATTTTCTGCGGGATTCGTGGGTTCGAGCCGAATCATGAATCCCATTAAAGTCTATGGGAGACCCGAATATTTTTGCAGGGGCCAAAGGTTCTGCACAGTCAAGTTTGCCCCAACATGTGAAAACCTCAGAAAAAGATGGAAACACCTTGGAAATGGATAGGAAACACCAGGGGCAGCATGTAGGGATGCCTCTGAGGCTCCCTAATTGCACCATTTTTTCTAAATCTGGCCAATAGTCTGGGGATGACCCCAAGGCAATTTTCAGGGACACGGTAATGGTGACCCACTTAAAAATGCTGCCTGACAACCTGGCGGTGAACCCCTGATTGTCTGTCTTTCAATAAGATTGCAGTGTAAAGCATGGTGGTGAGCCTCATTATGACTTTTTGGATGGAGATTGCATGTGGTCACGTACTCCCTGGAACCCCATAGTCACCCCTTCTCTGATGTGCTACCCCAGAACATTCTCTGCCCCAATTCGCAAGACCTTTTGCAGTCTCCGTGTTCTGACAGTGGGGATTTACCAGTGTTGTCTGAGGAGGTGGTGGACAATGGCAAGACACAGGTGTCGGGAGGTGAGGTAGTTGAAAGTAGTGTTGCACGATATATCGAAAACTCGGTACGGTTTCGGTACCTAGTGCGGTACCGAAGCTCGATACCGTGTTTTCTTGCCGTGCGATACATAGAACATGGTGTGCGCATCACTTTAATGCGGTTGCCATGTTCTAATATCTGCTGCGCTGCCAGGGCCGGATTATAATTGGAGCACCTGGAGCTACTGCTCCAGGCACCCGCTCCACTGATTTCATGGGGGGCACCGCGCCCCCCTCACACCTCAGATCAGCCCACCCAGCCACTTTAAAAAAAGCATACTTACCTGTTCTGGCCGCCGCTGTCCTCAGGTTCCGCGCTCCACTGTGTTCCTTGCCGGCGCGCACTATTACCTGACGCAGCGTCAGGTCATAGTGCGCGCCGGCAGGGAACACAGTGGAGCGGTCTGATGGGGGCACAAGACACTGACCTGAGGTCTGATGGGGCACAAGACGCTGAACTGAGGTCTGATGGGGGCACATTGTGTTGATCTGAGGTCTGATGGGGCACAAGACGCTGACCTGAGGTCTGATGGGGCACAAGACGCTGACTTGAGGTCTGATGGGGGCACATTGTGTTGATCTGAGGTCTGATGGGGGCACAAGACGCTGACCTGAGGTCTGATGGAGGCACAAGACGCTGACCTGAGGTCTGATGGGGGAACAAGACGCTGACCTGAGGTCTGATGGGGCACAAGACGCTGACCTGAGGTCTGATGGGGGCACATTGTGTTGATCTGAGGTCTGATGGGGGCACAAGACGCTGACCTGAGGTCTGATGGGGGCACAAGACGCTGACCTGAGGTCTGATGGGGGCAAAAGACGCTGACCTGAGGTCTGATGGGGGCACAAGACGCTGACCTGAGGTCTGATGGAGGCACAAGACGCTGACCTGAGCTCTGATGGGGGCACATTGTGTTGATCTGAGGTCTGATGGGGGCACAAGACGCTGATCTGAGGTCTGATGGGGGCACAAGACGCTGACCTGAGGTCTGATGGGGGAACAAGACGCTGATTTGAGGTCTGATGGGGGCACAATGTGTTGATCTGAGGTTTATTATCCCTGTACAGTGACATCACTGTCTGCATTATCCCTGGACTTTGACATCACTGTGTTTATTATCCCTGTACTGTGACATCATTGTGTTTATTATCCCTGTACGGTGACATCACTGTGTTTATTATCTCTGTACTGTGACATCACTGTGTTTATTATCCCTGTACAGTGACATCACTGTGTGTATTATCCCAGTACTGTGACATCACTGTGTTTATTATCCCTGTACTGTGACATCACTGTGTTTATTGTCTCTGTACTGTGACATCACTGTGTTTATTATCTCTGTACTGTGACATCACTGTGTTTATTATCCCTGTACGGTGACATCACTGTGTTTATTATCCCTGTACTGTGACATCACTGTGTTTATTATCTCTGTACTGTGACATCACTGTGTTTATTATCTCTGTACAGTGACATCACTGTGTGTATTATCCCAGTACTGTGACATCACTGTGTTTATTATCCCTGTACTGTGACATCACTGTGTTTATTATCTCTGTACTGTGACATCACTGTGTTTATTATCTCTGTACTGTGACATCACTGTGTTTATTATCCCTGTATGGTGACATCACTGTGTTTATTATCCCTGCATGGTGACATCACTGTGTTTATTATCCCTGTACTGTGACATCACTGTGTTTATTATCCCTGTACGGTGACATCACTGTGTTTATTATCCCTGTACGGTGACATCACTGTGTTTATTATCCCCGTACAGTGACATTGCCGTGTTTATTATGTCTGTACAGTGACATCGCTGTGTTTATTATCCCTGTACAGTGACATCACTGTGTTTATTATTCCAGTGCAGGAAGAGGTAAGTGGTCTGTGTTTGTGTGTTTGTTTTCTATTTTTCAGGGTCGTGAATGCAGAGGACTACGTCGGATTCGGTGGACTACGTCGGACCAGCTTTTTTTTTTTTTTTTAATAAAATGGTCAAACAGGGGTCTGGGGGAGTGTTTATTTCAATAAAATGTTTTATACTTGTGTGTGTGTATCTTTTTTTTACAATACTACAGTTTTAGTAATTATGGCTATCTACAGTATGGCAGGCCAGCACTAACCCCAACATTTATTACCGCCAAGGGGGGGGGGACCCCACGCCATTTTTTTACAAAAATAATTAAATAATTTTTTTAAAAATGGCGTGGGGTCCCCCCCTTTTTTCCTTCGCCAGCCAGATACAACCAGCAGCAGCAGCCTGGCACTACCAGGGTGGGAAGGGACACGGTTATTGGCCCTTCCCAGCCTAATGGTACCAGCCTGCAGCTGCCCCAGAGCCAGACCCTCAATTTAGAAGGTCCGGTCCTGCGGGTACCCGGCTCTTCCCGGCACCCCTGGTGGCGGTGGGTGCCGAGGTAATAGATGTTGGGGTTAGTGCTGGCCTGCCATACCGGCAAGCACTAAGCGCAGTATTAGTAATCAGGGCCGTCTGTAGATAGCCATAATTACTAGAACTGTAGTATTGTAAAAAAAAATACACACACACAAGTATAAAACATTTTATTGAAATAAACACTCCCCCAGACCCCTGTTTGACCATTTTATTAAAAAAAAAAAAAAAGCTGGTCCGACGTAGTCCACCGAATCCGACGTAGTCCTCTGCATTCACGACCCTGAAACATAGAAAACAAACACACAAACACAGACCACTTACCTCTTCCTGCACTGGGATAATACACACAGCGATGTCACTGTACAGGGATAATAAACACAGCGATGTCACTGTACAGGGATAATAAACACAGTGATGTCACAATACAGAGATAATAAACATAATGATGTCACTGTACAGGGATAATAAACACAGTGATGTCACAGTACAGCGATAATAAACACAGTGATGTCACCGTACAGGGATAATAAACACAGTGATGTCACAGTACAGGGATCGGCGTCTCGTGCCCCCATCAGACCTCAGTCGGCGCTCGGCCCCATCAGACCTCAGGTCGGCGTCTCGTGCCCCCATCAGACCTCAGGTCGGCGTCTCGTGCCCCCATCAGACCTCAGGTCGGCGTCTCGTGCCCCCATCAGACCTCAGGTCGGCGTCTCGTGCCCCCATCAGACCTCAGGTCGGCGTCTCGTGCCCCCATCAGACCTCAGGTCGGCGTCTCGTGCCCCCATCAGACTTCAGGTCGGCGTCTCGTGCCCCCATCAGACCTCAGGTCGGCGTCTCGTGGGCCAGTCCGACACTGTGCAGGTCCCTACCTTATGTAAATTTAGGTCACATGTCACTGCCAGCCAATCACTGCTGGGGAGGTATAGGGGCTGTTACATCACAGCAGGCGTTTCCACAGGCTTCCCTTTGATGCTGATTGGCTGAAAAAACCGGGCATTTCAAACTTGCAGTGACGCACGAATAATCACGAATCCGCTCTGCCTCGGGATGCCGAGCCGAGCCGAAGCGGGCAATATTCGTGCGAATCACGAATATTGCCGCTTCGATTCGCTCATCACTAATAAAGATGCATTCATCAGCATTTCTGGCCCTTCTTTTCTTCTTGGATGACAGAGACTAGTGCAGAAAGATGAAGTTGTCTGCTTCTAACTTCCTGCAAGTAGCTGTATACTGGCACTGCAGTGCATATATTAGTTATTAGGGGCAGTGTTGCTGAAATAATCTAACAGCCATGTTTTATCCATCCACCATGTTCTGCTATCTTTTGTTGAAGGTTTAAAAGTCTGTGAATGACATGATCACTGGTTGTGGACATTAGTGCTGTGTGTCTGCTCTTTAAAACAGCAGATACCTGCATGCCCCAGTGGGCACCATTTTTAAATGCCTATCTACCGGCGTAAAATTACTGTGAGCGGTCGAGTAAAGGGATAACTTCCAAGCCTTGACACTGAGATTGGGCCACCACGTGGGAAGAATATGATTAGGCAGAGTGGCCTGGGTATACCTGGTCTATAGAAATTTGTAACTAATTAATTTGTAACAAATCAAATTTCTTGGTGAACTTCGGCGAAGCTGCCGGATCAAATTTTTCAAAACTTCATTCATCTCTAATCTTAATGAATGATTTGGGCACAATTACAGAATAGTAGAGTATATTCTAAGTCTGCATAAATTTGACCTGAAACGATATCTGATTTTCACAGAAGCTCTAAAAGTAAGCAAAGATAACCAAAGCAAACAAATTAGTCAAAAATATTAGACTTGCTCATTTGGTAAAACATAGAAGGTGCAACAGCACTCAGCGAACACAGACAGCAAATCGAATACATATAATACCGCCATACTCACCATCTACACGATGCTTGCGCTACATTGTAAATGTGAGATTCTTGGCAGATAACTTTATATAAAAAAGCTATCTGTGCCCGTCTGCCATACCAAGGCGATCTCTTTAAGACGGGAACCTAAAAAGCCATAACGCTCAAGGAATGCAGGTTCCATATAATGCTGAGCCAACTCTGTTCCACTTCTCCTGGTACCAGTTAGGCCTCCAAATGCATATAAGGAGAGCAGGGCAAAGCTTTATACTAGCACTAATTAAAATCAATAGGTAAGGCAGACAGGTTAGTTAGGAGTGCACGACCGAAATGGTGGTGGAGTCAGCCACGCCTCCACCTAAACTGCAAGAAAAACTGGGGGTCAGTCAGCACATCCAAGTATGCAGGTGCACGTCACACAGGTGTGGCTGCAAAATAAAATGGTAAAACATAGAAGGTGCAACAGCACTCAGCGAACACAGACAGCAAATCGAATACATATAATACCGCCATACTCACCATCTACACGATGCTTGCGCTACATTGTAAATGTGAGATTCTTGGCAGATAACTTTATATAAAAAAGCTATCTGTGCCCGTCTGCCATACCAAGGCGATCTCTTTAAGACGGGAACCTAAAAAGCCATAACGCTCAAGGAATGCAGGTTCCATATAATGCTGAGCCAACTCTGTTCCACCTCTCCTGGTACCAGTTAGGCCTCCAAATGCATATAAGGAGAGCAGGGCAAAGCTTTATACTAGCACTAATTAAAATCAATAGGTAAGGCAGACAGGTTAGTTAGGAGTGCACGACCGAAATGGTGGTGGAGTCAGCCACGCCTCCACCTAAACTGCAAGAAAAACTGGGGGTCAGTCAGCACATCCAAGTATGCAGGTGCACGTCACACAGGTGTGCTGCAAAATAAAATGGTAAAACATAGAAGGTGCAACAGCACTCAGCGAACACAGACAGCAAATCGAATACATATAATACCGCCATACTCACCATCTACACGATGCTTGCGCTACATTGTAAATGTGAGATTCTTGGCAGATAACTTTATATAAAAAAATTATCTGCCAAGAATCTCACATTTACAATGTAGCGCAAGCATCGTGTAGATGGTGAGTATGGCGGTATTATATGTATTCGATTTGCTGTCTGTGTTCGCTGAGTGCTGTTGCACCTTCTATGTTTTACCATTTTATTTTTGCAGCCACACCTGTGTGACGTGCACCTGCATACTTGGATGTGCTGACTGACCCCCAGTTTTTCTTGCAGTTTAGGTGGAGGCGTGGCTGACTCCACCACCATTTCGGTCGTGCACTCCTAACTAACCTGTCTGCCTTACCTACTGATTTTAATTAGTGCTAGTATAAAGCTTTGCCCTGCTCTCCTTATATGCATTTGGAGGCCTAACTGGTACCAGGAGAGGTGGAACAGAGTTGGCTCAGCATTATATGGAACCTGCATTCCTTGAGCGTTATGGCTTTTTAGGTTCCCGTCTTAAAGAGATCGCCTTGGTATGGCAGACGGGCACAGATAGCTTTTTTTATATAAAGTTATCTGCCAAGAATCTCACATTTACAATGTAGCGCAAGCATCGTGTAGATGGTGAGTATGGCGGTATTATATGTATTCGATTTGCTGTCTGTGTTCGCTGAGTGCTGTTGCACCTTCTATGTTTTACCATTTTATTTTGCAGCCACACCTGTGTGACATGCACCTGCATACTTGGATGTGCTGACTGACCCCCAGTTTTTCTTGCAGTTTAGGTGGAGGCGTGGCTGACTCCACCACCATTTCGGTCGTGCACTCCTAACTAACCTGTCTGCCTTACCTATTGATTTTAATTAGTGCTAGTATAAAGCTTTGCCCTGCTCTCCTTATATGCATTTGGAGGCCTAACTGGTACCAGGAGAGGTGGAACAGAGTTGGCTCAGCATTATATGGAACCTGCATTCCTTGAGCGTTATGGCTTTTTAGGTTCCCGTCTTAAAGAGATCGCCTTGGTATGGCAGACGGGCACAGATAGCTTTTTTATATAAAGTTATCTGCCAAGAATCTCACATTTACAATGTAGCGCAAGCATCGTGTAGATGGTGAGTATGGCGGTATTATATGTATTCGATTTGCTGTCTGTGTTCGCTGAGTGCTGTTGCACCTTCTATGTTTTACCATTTTATTTTGCAGCCACACCTGTGTGACGTGCACCTGCATACTTGGATGTGCTGACTGACCCCCAGTTAGACTTGCTCATTTACTCCTGTGGTCATCACTATTCTATTGTTATAGAATTAGCTGGATGGCAAAAGCAGTGTTAGTAGTACCCAGTTAGTGTAGTCAAAAACCTAACTACAGACTATGCTAAAATAGTTGAAAACAAAAGTGAGGAAAAGGGTTCAATTCTAGCTTTACTGGCAGAGGGATACAGTGATTGTCAGGTTGCTTCCATCCTTAACATTTCAACAGCACTTCATAAGAACAAGATCAAGTAGCAAACATCAAAGACAACAAATCTACAGATTGGCTGAGGGTGGAAACAACTCTCTACTGACCATGATGACTGCCACCTCATTTGAATCTCACCTAAGAACCATAGGATGAGCAACAAAAAGAATGGCAAGCGGGAGCTGGAGTAAAATGCACAGAGAGGACAGTTTAAAACAGTCTTCTAGAGGTAGTGCTGAAGTTGTGCAACACTAGAAAAAAAACCTTCATCAGCAAAGAAGAGCCAGGCTGAAGTTTGCAAGAGACTATAAGACTGGAATGTAGAGGATTGGAGTAAGGTCATCTTCTCTTATGAGTCCAATTTTCAGCTTTGCCCAACATCGGGTCACACAATGGTTAGGAGACCTAGAGAGGTCTACAAGCCACAGTGTCATGCATCCACTGTGAAATTTGGTGCAGGATCAATAATGATATGGGGCCATTTCAGCAAGGCTCAAATTCGGCAGATTTGTCTTTGAAAAGAAAACAATGAATCAAGCCACCAGATCAAAACCCTAACATGTCCAGACCTATCTCTAGACCTGAACCCCATTGAAAACCTCTGGAATTGGATCAAGAGGAATATGAATGGTCACAAGCTATCAAACAAAGCCAAGGTGCTTGAATTTCTGCACCTGAAGTGGCATAAAATTAGCCAACAGCAATGTTAAAGTCTGGTAGAAAGCATGCGAATATCAATGAAAGCTGTTGTTAAAAATCAGGGTTAATCCATGAAGTATTGATTTCTAGACTCCACCTAAATTGAAATATTAGTACTGTGTTTAAAAATAAATATGAACTTGTTTTTAGCATTATGTGAGGTATTTTATTACTGGAATTATTTTGTCATTTTGACCAGTTGTCATTTTCTAAAAAAAAAATAATAATAATAAATGCTCTTTGTAAATACAATATTTTTATCTGGGAGATTAGAAATATGTTGTTAGAAAACTAAAGAAGCTGATAGTTTTAAAAAGGTTTCTTAAACTTTTCAAGACCTGTATAATATCTTGTAATAAAATATTAAGAAATAATATTTTCTTTTTCAACCCTGGTCATTTTGCCCAAACATCTCTGGATTTGTTGAGCCAAGTGGAAAGTTAAAGGAAGATACATCTGAACTAGTTGAACCAGCATCACAGTGCCTAAGGGGGGCAATGGCCCCACTGATATACCAGAAGACACTAAAATTATAAACGGCACATTGACGCGGGGGGGGGGCTTATTACAGGTTTTTGCATTGAAGGTCAGGAGCATCAAGTTTTGTCTCAGATCTGCAACTTAAAATTGAAAGGACATTTATAATGTCCATGTATTCTCAGAAATTCTCTCATTTCATACAGCCTTTTGCCTTCTTATTGTGAAAGAAATTAAGAAGTTGATGAACAAAATTGATCTAAGTTGTATTTAATTATCAAATAGTTTCCATCTTCTGTATTAATCTCTATCAGATGCCACTTTATGTTCATGCGAAAAGAGGAACTTGCAGAACTTGATATATATGGGCATGGAATTTTCCAGATAGCAGAGTAATGTATTTGTGTTGACGTGTCATTAGCCATTACAATTTTTTTTTATTTGTTGTTTAATGTATACTTGTATGATTGTGATTGGATATATTAAAATTGATGGCTAAAGAGGGGTGGCTAGATCCACCATGTACATCTAATAAAATTGATTCTTTGGGTGTGACTGCTCCAGAGAGAGAACCTTTTGACCAGCAAGCTGTCTGGATGTGCGATTCTTAGGCCCCTGGCACCTGGCACCTGGGGACAACTTATTAGCATAATTTGGGACTAAGTGAAAGTGCAGTGAAAATTAAATTGCATTAAAGGCATACTCTTGGAGAAAAAAATATTTGAATGACCATAAAGTGGTTAAAGAAAAAACAAAAAACAATCTAGCCCAGAAATCAGCAACCTTCAGCACTCCAGATGTGGTGAAACTACAACTTTTCCGCAGCATGCACACTTGCTTGAGCATTCTCAGAACTCTCATTGTAGTGAATTGAGCATGCTAGGGGTTGTAGATTCACAAAAGTCGGAGTGCCTGCCGGAGGTTGCTGGCACCGGATCTAGCCTATATGTGCCTTGACAATCCTCCACTGCTGTCTTTAGGGCAATATCAGGGCCCTCACTATGCTTCATTTCGAATATTTGAGCTCAAATGAAAGTTTCATGGAAAAACACAAATAACAGCTTATTATAAGGTAATAAATTTGAGCTTAAGGCCTCATGCACACGAACGTGTGCCGGCCGTGCCCGTGCTGCGGGCCGCAAACTGCGGTCCACAATGCACGGGCACTGACCGTGAGGCCACCGCATGCGGATCGTGGACCCATTCACTTGAATGGGGTCCGCGATCCGCATCCGAGGGTCCGCACCGCAAAAAAGTAGTGCTTCCGTGGTTTTCCAATCCATGCCTCCGCTCCGCATCTCCTGGATCGCGGACCCTTTGTAGTGAATGGGTCCGCGATCCGTGATGCGGGCTGCACACGGACGGTGCCCATTTATTGTGGACCCGCCGTATGCGGCCCGCAGCACGGGCACGGCCAGCACACGTTCGTGTGCATGAGGCCTAAATGTGTTATCTTACACAAGGTTGTATTCAAGCAAGAGGTCAGGTTTTCTGCAGTGTACAACCTTAATGGATCCAATTAAAGTTGATTAACGGCAACAGAAGTTGTTCAAACACATGTCTGTCATAGTTGAGTGAGATCAGCCTTATATGTTTAGATTTACTTTCTCTTTCATTTTTTTTAAACTTTATTTGTAAAATCCGTGGTGGAAATTTTACTATTATTATTACTTTGCATATCAAAATTCCAAACCAATTATTTTCCAAACGCATAAGGCATTTTGTTTTGCTAGAAGCAAAAATTAATTTTTAGATTACCATGCTCTTCATATTGTGTTGTTTTGCATAATACATTTCATTTTTACACATCATATATTAGCTTTTTTTTTTCTTTTTTTTTTTTTAATAAGATGAAAATGTGATACTTTGGGAATAGCATCTGCTGCAAAAATCAATTCAACCACAATTCTTCCCTTGTCTTCATTAGCAGAGAAAGCAAAGAAACAATGACCTTTCCTTGTTTATTTCTAAAGTGTGAGCATGAATGCTACACTGAATACTTTGACAGAAAAAATACAGAATATTGAAAAGGTCAAGGTAGTATGCCATGCTACTACTGTGTAATTAACAGAGCATTCTCTCTCATCTCGGCATGATAGCTCATTCTTGTAGTTAATGTAGCTCTTACAAACAACATGCAGAGATTAGGAGACTGCCAGTAAAATATCAAGAAAGTATTGTTTTCACTGGGGAATGTCACACAATGTAAAATTTTTAGACATCAATCTTCCATATAAATGGATGTTGTTACCTATGAGAAAATGATCCTCTAATTGCTAAAGTTCACCTTTATTTAATTATATATTTTATTGGACATTTCAAAAGTTGTAATAAAATTAAATAAATCGATTTCAAGATTTGAATTAACATTCACAAATCATATTTTCTTCTACAGTAATGTCCATTTCCAGCAGGAGAATCTCCTCTTTACTAGCAAAACAACCTAAATCATGCAGATAAAGAAAAAAAAGTGTCAACACTAGAGATGAGCGAGCACTAAAATGCTCGGGTGCTCATTATTCGAGTGGAATTTTCCGGATGTTCGGGAGCTCGTTTCGAATAGCAAACCCCATTAAAGTCAATGGGAGACTCGAGCATTTTTTGCAGGGTACCAAAGCTCTGCATAGGGAAGGTTGCGTAAAAACCTGGAAACCTCAGAAAATGATGTAAACACCATGGAAATGGACAGGAAACAGCAGGGGCAGCATGCATGGATGCCTCTGAGGCTGCCTAATCGTACCATTACGCCAAATTCTGGGCAACAGCCTGGTGGTGAGCCTAAAGACAATTGTGCTGACCCAGACCAAGATGGGCAAGGCACATGCACTGGCACATGTTAGGAAAGCATCCAACTAGGTGCAACGAAGGTCCATCGCTGCCTGCGGGTGACACCACTGCTCATGCTGTCACTGCTGTCCTATCCCCCACCTCACGAGGCAGGCATAAGCGTCTCCCTCTCCACACCCACCCAGTAGTCCACAGCATACACAAAGTTCTCCCACAGTGCCCAGCTATCCCTATCCCAGACGGGCAAACACGTACCCACCACCCACCCACCCTGTCCACGGCAGACCTCCAAGCACAGTGCCCAGCTTTCCTAATTCCAGATGGGCTAAGACGCACACTGTACCCACCTATTAGTCTCCACACGTGGGTGGGTGTAGAGCCTTTTAGTGCCCCTCAAGACAATGTTTGTGTGCCAGGGCCTGGTAGTAACCGTCCTTGAAGTTGTTGTTGGAGAGGCCGCTGGTGACCCTGAAGACAATTTTGGCTGACAGTGCAGTGGCAAGCCTCCAAAAAATCGTGGGTGAGAGCCTGGAGGTGACGCTCAGAAACAAATGGTTTAAAAAAGCATGGTGGTGCACCCCTGAATGACAGTCTGTGACTGAGATTGCAGGTGAACCCGCTAAAATTGAAGTCTAGCACACCTTGGTGGTGAACCCCTAAATTACAAAGTTTGACTGAGATTGCAGATTACAGCATGGGGGTGAACCCCAGAGTGGCTTAGTTAGACTAACATAGCAGCTGAACCACCCAAAATTTAGCCTGACACAGCATGGCGGTGACTACAGTTCAGTGAACAATTCTGTGGTGTGCGGTACAGTAGACGCAGTCTAGAAAAAATGTTTTTTCTATCACTTATATATACTACAGTCCAGTGAAAAATTGTGTGGTGTGCGTTACACTAGCCAGAGTCTAGAAAATATATGTTTTTTCTCTCAGTCATATATACTACACTGCAGTGAAAAATTCTGTAGTCTGCTGTACACTAGCCGGAGTCTATAAAATATAAGTTTTTTTTCTCTCAGTTATATATACTACAGTGCAGTGAAAAATTCTGTCGTGTGCTGCACACTAGCCAGAGTCTAGAAAATATACGTTTTTTTCTCTCAGTCATATATACTACAGTGCAGTGAAAAATTATGTTGTGTGCTGCACACTAGCCGGAGTCTAGAAAATATATGTTTTTTTCTCTCGGTTATATATACTACAGTGCAGTGCAAAATTCTGTCGTGTGCTGCACAGTAGCCGGAGTCTACAAAATATACATTTTTTCTCTCATTCATATATCCTACAGTGCAGTGCAAATTCTGTCGTGTGCTGCACACTAGCCGGAGTCTACAAAATATAAATTTTTTCTCTCAGTTATAAATCCTACAGTGCAGTGAAAAATTGTGTGGTGTGCGGTACACTAGCCGCAGTCTAGAGAATATGTTTTTTCTCTCAGATACATTTAATACAGTCGAGTCCAGGGCAGGGTACCACAGTACCTACTGATGAGGGAGCAGTGGAACGCCGCAGAGTTTCGCTCCCTAGCTTCATCTCGCAACTTACAGGGTCACGTGGTACACCACTATTGAAACCCCAACAGTGCGAACAGGTGATGACGTGGATAGCGGATAATGTGTCCAGTAATTTATCCACCACCCAGTCTTCCACGCAGTCCAACCACGCTAGCCAAGGGAGTAGACCTCTGGCTCCTCCAGCTCAACCTCCTTCCCCCCAGCCTGCCCCCCCATGGAAAATATGGATTCAGATACGGCATACTCAAAGGAACTCTTTTCAGGACCCTACCCAGAGACACAAACCACTGCTCAACAGAGCAAACC
>ONZH01003286.1:0-116439 GCA_900303285.1 Rhinella marina
CTCGCGTGACACAGCCATTAGATTAGATAATGTGCTCTTTGTGGATGGATCGAGGTATGGCCAGGACGACAGGGTGCTACACAGGTGGGCAGCGGTACTAAACATGACTCTAAATGCAGAGTCCTTACCACCACATGTCTGCCAAGAAGAGGTCCAGAGACTCTGGGAGATGGTTTTGCGAGATGCAGAGGAAAAACAGCCACATTTACACTGATTCCATGTATGATTTTGAGCCATGGCTATGGGGCATTTGGAAAGCCAGAGACTTCACCTTCACGTAAATCCATCAAATTAGGAAGTCTCTGATGGAACCCCTCATGTTGCCAACTTGAGTGGTGGTGATAGAACGAAAGGCCACTGTGAACAGACACGAGGAGGCGAAAGGGAAGCCAAGGCAGATCAGGTGCAAAAATGGCTGCAAT
The DNA here is from genome assembly GCA_900303285.1 of Rhinella marina. Classification (NCBI taxonomy): domain Eukaryota; kingdom Metazoa; phylum Chordata; class Amphibia; order Anura; family Bufonidae; genus Rhinella; species Rhinella marina. The sequence continues at coordinate 423 of ONZH01003286.1, forward strand.
TGCCTAGGCAGACCCTGCTTGTGGCCACAGCTCAGGTCCTGAATAACTCCTCCTGTCTCCCGAAAGTTCTTAAGACTTACAGAACCAGGCGGGGAAGGAGGAAAGGGACCAGTGGATGTCAAAAGGGGGGACTGCAAAGGAAGGACTATACAGTTTCAAGGAAAACTCTGCCTTCCCAGGTCCTCTAACCCACAATGGCACGGCAACCCATGGAGTGACGCCCAGTCAAAAATGCTGTGTGATTTAGTACATAGCAATGGTACGCTCCAGGGTTCAGCACTGTAGAGCCAGATATACTCAAGATGTATGATTTGTGCCCAAACAACGTGGGTCAGATGGTTACAGTACCTCAGAAACACATGCACTTCGTCACTTGTATCCGTCTCAACGCTTGCAGACTACATTCAGCTACCCAAGTGGGTGTGTATAAGTATGTATTGGTGTGTGATTACTTGTTTTCAGGATGGCTAGAAGTATACCTGGTAGCTAAGGTCACAGCCTAGACCACAGCAAAGAAGATTATGGCCGAAGTTGTATGCAGGTACAAGGTACCAGAGGCCATTGAAGGTGGACAAGGTGTTCACTTACAGGTGAAGTGATTGCAAAGGTGATTAAGATTTAGGTGTATACAAGCTAAAGTGCTTCGGTACCATCCACAAAAGCAGCAGTAGGAAGAACGGGACACTAAGTAAAAGACTCAAAAAGCCATGGCACAGACTGATAAGCCATGGACAGAGTGCCTGCTGTTAGCCCTCTTTCCAGTAAGGTATACCCTTAACCGTAAGACAGGCTTAGTCCTTTGAGGTCCTTTTTGGGTCAGCCTCTAGGACAGGATTGTATTTCCCACAGCAGCTCCAGATGCAACGTGGGTTGTCTGACAGATTGTGCGATCAGTTTGTGCAAGCGTTGACGGAAACACATTCTCTGAGTTTTTGTTTCACTTTCAGATCTTGATAAATTACAAGGACCCACCCACCTGTGCGTGGAGATTGGGGGTTAAAAGGACACAGTAAAACAGTCCTTAAACCCTGGTTTGATGGTCCATTACAAGTGATGTTAACTCCAAGCACATCAGTGAAGCTCAAAGGAAAACCAGCTGAGAGCTTGTACACACATATATACATAGATGCCATAGGAGTCCCAAGGGGGATCCCCAATGAGTTCAAAGCAAGAGATTAGGTGGCAGTGGGATTCCAGTCGCTTATTCCCACTATCAACATTAACAAAAATGTGGATTGGATTAATTACATCTATTATAATCAGCAGAGATTTGTGAACTACTCCAGAGATGCCCTGAAAGGGATTGTGGAACAGCTGGGTCCCACGAGTATCATGGCATTCCAGAACAGAATGACATTGGACATGCTCCTGGCAGAGAAAGGTGGCGTATGTAAGATGATAGGAGATACCTGTTGTACTCTTATTCCAGATAACCTGGGACCAGATGGACAGGTGATGAATGCCCTGAAGGAACTCACATCTTTATCTGAGGAGTTGAAAAGGAACTCAGGCATTAGTGATCCATGGGATGCCTGGTTTGACTGGCTGAAAGACTGGAGAAAATCTCTTGCTCACTTAGGAGTTGTCATCTTGCTAACTCTTAATAATGCTTGCTCTAACTGTTTGTTGTGTAATCCCTTGTGCCAGGAAACTGTTGGCAAAAGCAGTGGAGAATTCCATCCCTGAGATGATCATGACTGAACCATATGATGACATCAGGAAGGAGATTCGTGTGCCCTTGGATGACATCAGCCCTCCCTCAACTACAGTTCTGTGAGGCGGGAGTGAAGATTCCTTGGGACCCTGTGTTTCAACGGTTGATAAGCCTGACAACTAACCTTAAAGCCAATATGTGTAGCTTTAGCACATATTCACATAATCCGCACTTAGCTTTAACACATATTTACACATTCTTTGCTTAAAATTAGCTTAGTGTGAGTGGTCCTGTGTGCCCGGAGGGTTCCTGAACCAAAGCGGATGAAGAAGAAGACTACCAGATGGATGTCAGCGAAGAAGTCCCCACGCAGTTCCACTGAAGCCTGTGTTAAGGTCAGAGTTTAGAATCTGACTTCCCATTGTGCAAGTCCACTAAGAGGGAGTCTATCTATTAGGGATAGATTGTCTCCTAACTGGTGAAAAGGACGCAGGCACAATGGGACAGATTGTTAGGGTTCCATCTAGATCAGGGACAGACAACACCGAGCTTGAAATGGCTTCAAAGGGGGGACTGTTATGGATATGAAGACTGAAGATGTGAAGCCATTACAAGATGGCGCTGGCTCCGGGACCACTCCTGCTCTTATCTGTAGTTTACAATTCTTTAGCTAGACTAGATGCGCAGAAGTGAAACTTTATTTGCATTACTAACCAATAAAATATATCCTAACCCTCAGGAGAGGATTCACTCCTCCCTGGGGTATATAACCCTTGTACACTCCTCTAATAAACAAGAACCTCTTTGACCCTACAAGGTGTCAGTGTTGTTTCTTCCATGCATGTAAAATCCTAGGATTACTTTAATTTGGAGCAGAGAAACAAACTTTGTGGCTCCCTTTGTGAGTCATCCTTATCACCGAGGTAGGCCCCGCTATCCTCGGTGTGGGCAGTACATGAGCGGCCCCAGGGTCATTCTCGGTCCCAGCCTCCAACAAGTTAACCCAATGTGCCGTCAGTGAGATATAGTGTCCCTGCCCGGCAGCACTTGTCCACGTGTCCATGGTTAGGTGGACCTTCTCAGAAACAGCGTTGGTCAGGGCACGGATGATGTTCTCCGACACGTGCTGGTGTAGGGCTGGGACGGCACATCGGGAAAAATAGTGGCGGCTGGGGACCGAATACCGAGGGGCAAGCCACCGCCATGAGATTGCGAAGGCCTCGGTCTCCTACCAGCCTATAGGGCAGCATCTCCAGGCTCAGCAATTTGGAGATGTGGACGTTGAGGGCTTGGGCATGTGGGTGGGTGGAACTGTATTTCCTCTTGCGCTCCAGCGTCTGCTGTAAAGACAGCTGAACGCTGCGCTGGGACACGTTGGTGGACACTGTGGAGGATCGTGGAGGCGAAGGTGTGGTTTCCGGCGGGAGGCGCTCGTGCCGGGGTCCTGGCAGGGGGTTGACTAGCAGAGGCAGCGAGTGACGCAGGGGGTTGACTAGCAGAGGCAGCGAGTGACACAGGGGAAGGAGCAGTGGCGTGACCCGCAGGAGGTGGTGAATGGCCTTGGTTCCATTGAGTGGGGTGTTTAGCACTCATATGCCTGCGCATGCTGGTGGTGGTTAGGCTAGTACTGGTGGCACCCCTGCTGATCCTGGTGTGGCACAGGTTGCACACCACAGTCCGTCGGTCATACCTCACTTTCTTTTAAAGAACCTCCAGACTTGCGAACATCTAGGCCTTGCCACGGGAGCTTCACTACGTGAAACAGTTGCTGCTGATGCACCAGCTCTGGCCCTGCTCCTCCCTCTGACCACACCACTGCCTCTTACAACCTGTTCTGGTGCAGCACTCGCCTCCGCCTCAGAAGCACTGTCTTCACTCGGCATATCAACCCAGCTTGGGTCAGTCACCTCGTCATCCTCCGATTCCTCAGTCTGCTCCCTCCTCGGAATTCCTCACCTAACAACAACTTCACCACTGTCTGACAACCGTGTCTCCTCATCGTCTGACACCTCTTTACAAACTTCTTCCACTAACTCAACATTGTCATCATCATCGCCCAAAGACTGCGACAGTTGGAAAACTTGGGCATCGGGAACGAGGTCAGCAGCAACCCGAGAAGTGGTTTGTGACTCTGGGAAGGGTCCAGAAAACAGTTCCTCAGAGTATGCCGGATCGCATTCCAAATTTTCCTGGGAGGGGGCAGACTGGGGGGAAGGAGGTTGAGGTGGAGGAGCCATAGGAGTGCTTTCTTGGGTAACGTGGGTGGACTGCGTGGAAGACTGACTGGTGGACAAATTACTTGAAGCATTGTCCGCAATCCACAAGATCAGCTGTTCGCACTGTTGTGGTTTCAATAGTCCTCTACCACGTGTCCCTGTAAGTTGAGACATGAAGCTAGGGAGTGTAGTTCTGCGGAATTCCCCTGCTCCCTCATCAGCAGGTACTGTCTCACCCTGCTCAGGACCACGGCCTCTGCCCCCTGCAGTAATTGAATGCCCACGCCCATGCCCTTGTCCTCGACCCTTAGCCCTGGGGTTCAACATTTTTTGTATATAAGTGTATGATAAAAAAAAAAAAAAAATTAAGTCCGGTAGAATTAAGTGACGTACAGAAAGTGTCACCTGGACAGTATATATGGATGGGAGCGAATGTGCTGAACTGTGACACACAGAAAGGTTACACACAGCTGTGTGCAATGGATTTGTATCACTGAGATAGAACAAAAAACAGGGTTAGATATGGCGATAGCTGCACTACTAGTGCCAGCCAGCCAAGTGACAAAAAAAATAAATAAAATGTCTTGTAGCCCTTAGAAGGGCTGTTGGGTTCTTTGTGGGTGATCCCTGCCTAACAGACAACTAAATCCAGGCCCTAACACTGTCCCTGAAAGGCAGCAGCTCTATCCCTAACGACATCCAGATGGCATCTGAGACGAGCACCGCGGCCAGTCACTAGTATATTCCAGGGTCACCTGATCAGGCCAGCCAACCCCTGCTATCGACATGTAAGGGCCCCACGTGATGCTGGGTGTACCGCAGAGTCTCCTGGCTTGTGATTGGCTGTGTTTTTAGGCGCAAAAAAGCACGATGCGAAAGTTGCCATTTCCTCGAGCATGGCGAGATACTCGTCCGAGCAGCGAGTACTTACGAGTACCCTAATACTCGAACGAGCACCAAGCTCGGACGAGCATGTTCGCTCATCTCTATATATTATCTATCTCTATTCTCTAATCTATTATCCATATTATCATATATCTATACTTCTCTGTTCTCTAATATCCATATATTATTATACTCTCTGTTCTCTATTATCTATATTATCTATACTTCTCTGTTTCTATACCATATATTATCATTATATTATCTATACTTCTATACTCTCTGTTCTATCTATATATCTATACATATCCATTATCTCTGTTCTCTATACTTATATATAATCTCTGTTCTCTATTATCCATTAATTATCTATACTATCTCTGGTTCTCTATATCTCATATATTTATACTTCTTGTTCTATTATCAATATTTCTTACTCTTGTTCTCTATTATCCATATATTATCTATACTTCTCTGTTCTCTATTATCCATATATTATTATACTTCTCTGTTTCTCTATTATATATATCTTACTTCTCTGTTTCTATTTCATATATATTACTATACTTCTCTGTTCTCTATTATCCATATATTATCTATACTTCTCTGTTCTCTATTTTCCATATAATTATATCTTCTTCTTCTATTATCCATATATTGATCTATACTTCTCTGTCTCTATATATATATTATACTTCTCTGTTCTATTATCTATATATATATATTACTATCTGTTCTGTCTCTATTATCCATATATCTATATATATATAATTATCTTACTCTCGTTCTCTATTTATCATATATTATATACTTCTGTTCTCTATATCCTATACTTCTCTATTATCCATATATATATTATCTATACTTCTCTGTTCTCTATTATCCATATATTATCTATACTTCTCTGTTCTCTATTATCCATATATTATCTATACTCTCTGTTCTCTATTATCCATATATTATCTATACTTCTCTAGTATCCATATATTATCTATACTTCTCTGTTCTCTATTATCCATATATTATCTATACTTCTCTGTTCTCTATTATCCATATATTATCTATACTTCTCTGTTATCCATATATTATCTATATTCTCTCTATTCTATCCATATATTTATCTATACTTCTCTGTTCTCTATTATCCATATATTATCTATACTTCTCTGTTCTCTATTATCCATATATTATCTATACTTCTCTGTTCTCTATTATCCATATATTATCTATACTTCTCTGTTCTCTATTATCCATATATTATCTATACTTCTCTGTTCTCTATTATCCATATATTATCTATACTTCTCTGTTCTCTATTATCCATATATTATCTATACTTCTCTGTTCTCTATTATCCATATATTATCATACTATATCTATATCTCTGTTCTCTATTATCATCATATATTATCTATACTTCTCTGTTCTCTATTATCCATATATTATCTATACTTCTCTGTTCTCTATTATCCATATATTATGCTTATATTACTATCTTCTTGTTCTCTATTATCCATATATTATCTATACTTCTCCTGTTCTCCTATTTTATCCCATATATTCATCCTATACCTCTCTGTTTCTCTATTATCCATATATTATCTATACTTCTCTGTTCTCTATTATCCATATATTATCTATAACTTCTCTGTTCTCCTATATCCCATATATTATCTATACTGTCTCTGTTCTCTATTATCCATATAATTATTCTAATACTTCTCTGTTCTCTTATTATCCATATTATTATCTATACTTCTCTGTTCTCTATTATCCATATATTATCTATACCTTCTCTGTTCTCTATTATCCATATATTATCTATACTTCTCTGTTCTCTATTATCCATATATTATCTATACTTCTCTGTTCTCTATTATCCATATATTATCTATACCTTCTCTGTCTCCTATTATCCATCATATTATCTATAACTTTCTGTTCTCTATTATTCCATATATTATCTATACTTCTCTGTTTCAATTATTATCCATAATTTTATCTATACTTCTCTGTTCTCATATTATCCATATAATATCTATACCTTTCTCTGCTTCTCTATTATCCATATATTATCTATACTTTCCTGTTCTCTATTATCCATATATTATCTATCCTCTGTTCTCATATTATCCATATATTAATCTATACTCTCTGTTCTCTATTATCCATATCTATATCTATTATATACTCTGTTCTTTATTATCCATATTTATCTATACTTCTCTGTTCTCTATATATATATTATCTATACTCTCTCTGTCTCTCTATTATCTCATATTATCTATACTTCTCTGTTCTCTATTATCCATATATTATCTATACTTCTCTGTTCTCTATTATCCATATATTATCTATACTTCTCTGTTCTCTATTATCCATATATTATCTATAATTATCTATCTCTGTTCTGTTTCTTATTATCATATTATATTATCTATACTTCTCTGTTCTCTCTATTATCCATATATTATCTATACTTCTCTGTTCTCTATTATCTATTATCCATATATTATCTATACTCTCTGTTCTCTATTATCCATATATTATCTATACTCTCTCTGTTCTCTATTATCCATATATTATCTATACTCTCTGTTCTCTATTATCCATATATTATCTATACTTCTCTGTTCTCTATTATCCATATATTATCTATACTTCTCTGTTCTCTATTATCCATATATTATCTATACTTCTCTGTTCTCTATTATCCATATATTATCTATACTTCTCTGTTCTCTATTATCCATATATTATCTATACTTCTCTGTTCTCTATTATCCATATATTATCTATACTTCTCTGTTCTCTATTATCCATATATTATCTATACTTCTCTGTTCTCCTATTATATCTCTGTTCTCTATATCCATATATTATCTATACCTCTCTGTTCTCTATTATCCATTATTATCTATACTTCTTTCTCTATTATCATTATTATCTATCCTTCTGTTCTCTATTATCCATATATTATCTATACTTCTCTGTTCTCTATTATCCATATATTATCTATACTCTCTGTTCTCTATTATCATATATTATCTATACTTCTCTGTTCTCTATTATCCATCTATATATTATCTATCTCTGTTCTCTATATCCATATATTATCTATACTTCTCTGTTCTCTATTATCCATATATTATCTATACTTCTCTGTTCTCTATTATCCATATATTATCTATACTTCTCTGTTCTCTATTATCCATATATTATCTATACTAGTCTAATCTCTCTTATCCTCTTTTATTCCTATATCTATATATCTATATCTCTGTTCTCTATTATCCATTATTATTATCTATATACTTCTCTCTGTTCTCTATTATCCATATATTATCTATATTCTCTGTCTCTATTATCCATATATATCTATATCTGTTCTCTATTATCCATATATTATCTATACTTCTCTGGTAAATCCCTCTCCGTGCTCCAGCTCCACGGCCCAGTAATCACTTTCATCGTCAGTATGTGTGAGATCAGTGAGCTCCTTCCTCTCGGAGCAGCTGCTGTAATCAGGATTTCTTCTTAGATTTGGCGCAGGCTCCGCCGCCTCTGATATCACTTCTTATAATTAGCAGATGACGCTTCTATATGGAAGACGAGGAGTTATTTACCTCCAACATCTCCACAAAGGAAGAGGAAAACATGGAGGCGTCAGGAAGACATCTGCAGCCTCCTCATACACTTTGTGCTTCATTTCCTCGTGATTTCCAAAACCTCTGTTTGCTGTCAGTAAATGGAAATATTCCTGTTTCATTAGGGCGTATTCACACGTAGTTAAAAAAAAAACAAGGAGACACGTTCTGATTCCTGAACTCAGACAGATTACTGGGAGGGGCTGGAGAAGATCCAGCAGTCATGGTCCATATCGGTACCAATGACAAAGTTAGAGGTAGGGGGAGTGTCCTTAAAAATGATTTTAGGGATCTAGGGCATAAGCTTAGGGCAAGGACCTCCAAGGTAGTGTTTTCCAAAATGCTGCCTGTACCACGAGCCACACAAGAAAGGCAGCGGGAGATTAGGGAGGTAAACAAGTGGCTCAAGAACTGGTGTAGGAAGGAGGGGTTTGGGTTCCTGGAGAACTGGGCCGACTTCTCTGTCAGCTACAGGCTCTACCGTAGGGATGGGCTTCACCTCAATGGGGAAGGGGCAGCTGTTTTGGGGGAGAAGATGGCTAGAAGGCTGGAGGAGTGTTTAAACTAGGGACTGGGGGGGAGGGTAACTACATTATAGGAGGGGAAGATAGTGCAGATAGAGACCTGGGGCAAGGTAATGGAACTGGGGGAGGAATGGAAGGAGGAACTAGAACAGATCCGAAGGAAAGGTGTAGGGGAAAAATATACATCAACCTCTTAATTGTATGTACACTAATGCCAGAAGCCTAGCTAATAAAACTGGTGAACTGGAATTAGTGATGAGTGAGGAGAACTATGACATAGTGGGAGTAACTGAGACATGGCTGGATGATAGCTATGACAGTGGGAATAACTGAGACATGGCTGGATGATAGCTATGACTGGGCAGTTAACAGACAGGGTTACAGTCTGTTTAGAAAGGATCGTCAAAACCGGAGAGGGGGAGGGGTCTGCCTTTATGTAAAGTCCTGTCTAAAGCCCACACTGCGGGAAGATATAAGTGAGGGACATGAAGATGTGGAGTCTCTGTGGGTAGAAATAAATGGAGCCAAAAACAATAATAAAATACTAATAGGGGTTTATTATAAACCACCCAATATATCAGAGACCACAGAAAATCGACTTCTAAATGAAATAGACGAGGCGGCAAATCATAATGAGGTCGTTATTATGGGGGACTTCAACTACCCAGATATAGACTGGGAAACTGAAACCTGTACATCTCATAAAGGAAACAGGTTCTTGGAAATAATCAAAGACAATTACCTTTCCCAACTGGTTCAGGACCCGACTAGAGGGACGGCCATACTGGACTTAGTATTAACCAATAGACCTGACAGAACAACAGATGTGCAGGTCGGGGGACACCTGGGAAATAGTGACCATAATATAATAACCTTCCAATTGTCATTCAAAAGAGCGTTTCTTCAGGGAGGAACAAAAATACCTAACTTCAAAAAAGCTAAATTTAGCCACTAAGAGAGGCCATAGGCCTAACTAACTGGGACAAAGTCCTCAAAAATAAAAATACAGCCACAAAATGGGATATTTTTAAAAGCATCCTAATATCTAATTGTGAGAGGTACATACCTTATGGGAATAAAAGGTTAAGGAACAAGAAAAAAACAATGTGGATAAATAGAACTGTAAAGAAAGCAATAAATGACAAACAGAAAGCATTTAAATCACTAAAAAAGGAGGGGAGCAAGGAAGCATTGAAAAACTATAAGGAAAAAAATAGAATATGTAAAAGACAAATAAAAACAGCCAAACTAGAGACCGAGAGATTAATCGCCAAAGAAAGTAAAACTAACCCTAAAATGTTCTTCAATTATATAAATACTAAAAAGTATAAACCTGAAGGTGTCGGCCCCTTACAGAGTAATGAGGGGGGAGGTGCAGAGAGCGATGAGGAGAAAGCGAAGCTACTAAATAACTTTTTCTCCACTGTATTCACTGAGGAAAATAAAATGTCAGATGAAATGCAGAGTATAAAAGTAAATTCCCCTTTAAAAGTGTCCTCTCTGACCCAGGAAGAAGTAGAGCAACGTCTTAAAAATATTAAAATAGACAAATCACCAGGACCGGATGGCATACACCCCCGTATCCTAAGAGAATTAAGTAATGTAATCGACAGACCCTTATTTCTGATATTTAAGGACTCTATACTGACGGGGAGTGTTCCACAGGATTGGCACATAGCAAATGTGGTGCCAATATTCAAAAAGGGTCCAAAAACAGAGCCCGGGAACTATAGGCCGGTAAGTTTAACGTCTGTTGTGGGTAAACTGTTTGAAGGTTTTCTGAGAGATGCTATCTTGGAGTACCTCAATGAAAATCAGCAAATAACTCCATATCAGCATGGCTTCATGAGGGATCGGTCATGTCAAACCAATTTAATCAGTTTCTATGAGGAGGTAAGTTCTAGACTTGACCGCAGCGACTCAATGGATGTCGTATATTTGGACTTCTCCAAAGCATTTGACACGGTACCACATAAAAGGTTAGTATACAAAATGAGAATGCTTGGCCTGGGAGAAAATGTCTGTATGTGGGTAAGTAACTGGCTCAGTGATAGAAAACAGAGGGTGGTTATTAACGGTACATACTCAGATTGGGTCACTGTCACTAGTGGGGTACCACAGGGGTCAGTATTGGGCCCTATTCTCTTCAATATATTTATTAATGACCTTGTAGAAGGCTTGCACAGTAAAATATCAATTTTTGCAGATGACACTAAACTGTGTAAAGTAATTAACACAGAGGAGGACAGTATACTGCTACAGCAGGATCTGGATAGACTGGAGGCTTGGGCAGAAAAGTGGCAGATGAGGTTTAACACTGACAAATGTAAGGTTATGCATATGGGAAGGAATAATGCAAGTCACCAGTACATACTAAATGGTAAAGCATTGGGTAACTCTGACATAGAAAAGGACCTAGGAATTTTAGTGAACAGCAAACTAAGGCTACTTTCACACTAGCGTTTTAAAATTCCGGTATTGAGTTCCGTCATAGGGGCTCAATACCGGAATAAAACGCTTCAGTTTTGTCCCCATTCATTGTCAATGGGGACAAAACTGAACTGAAGACAACGGAATGCTCCTGAAAGCATTCCGTTCCATCTTCAGACCGGAGAACAAACCGCAGCATGCTGCGGTTTGCTCTCCGGTCCAGGCATCCGCACCAAGACGGATCCGGAATGACCCCCAATGCAAGTCAATGGGGGTGGATCCGTCTGGTGTGACCATAATGGTAACCGGATCCGCCCTCCATTGACTTTCAATGGAGTCCATTACGGATCCGGGTACACATAGACACATACAGACATAAACATACACACACATAAAGACATACAAACACACATACATACTTACATGCTCCCTGGCAGGTCTTCGGAGCGTCAGGACGGCTCACACAGGTCACGATTCCCCACAGCGCCCTCTGCTGGCGCCTGGTGGAATCGTCAGATGACGATTCCACCAGGCGCCCAGCAGAGGGCGCTGTGGGGAATCGTGACCTGTGTGAGCCGTCCTGACGCTCCGAAGACCTGCCGGGGAGCATGTAAGTATGTATGTGTGTTTGTATGTCTATATGTGTGTGTATGTTTATGTGTATGTATATGTATGTACTGTGTGACATGTGTGGGGCCGGAGCGCGGTTCCGGCTCCACACATGTCACTGCGGCAGGCCTGATCCGGCAGCACCCTTCACCTGCCGGATCAAGCCTGCCGCCAGTGTGAAAGTAGCCTAAGCTGCAGAAACCAGTGTCAGACAGCTGCTGCCAAGGCCAATAAGATAATGGGTTGCATCAAAAGAGGCATAGATGATGGTGATGAGAACATAGTCCTGCCACTTTACACATCACTAGTCAGACCACACATGGAGGACTGTGTAGAGTTCTGGGCTCCTGTGAACAAGGCAGACATAGCAGAGCTGGAGAGGGTTCAGAGGAGGGCAACTAAAGTAATAACTGGAATGGGTGGACTACAGGACCCAGAAAGATTATCAAAATTAGGGTTATTTACTTTAGAAAAAAGACGACTGAGGGGAGATCTAATAACTATGTATAAATATATCAGAGGTCAGTACAGAGATCTCTCCCATCATCTATTTATCCCGAGGACTGTGACTGTGACGAGGGGACATCCTCTGCGTCTGGAGGAAAGAAGGTTTGTACACAAACATAGAAGAGGATTCTTTACGGTAAGAGCAGTGAGACTATGGAACTCTCTGCCTGAGGAGGTGGTGATGGTAAGTTCACTATAAGAGATCAGGAGGGGCCTGGATGTATTTCTGGAGGTAATAATATTACAGGTTATAGTTACTAGAGAGGGGTCGTTGATCCAGGGAGTTATTCTGATTGCCTGACTGGAGTCGGGAAGGAATTTTTCCCCCTAAAGTGAGGAAAATTGGCTTGTACCTCACAGGGTTTTTTTTGCCTTCCCCTGGATCAACTTGTAGGAAAACAGGCTGAACTGGATGGACAGATGTCTTTTTTCGGCCTTACAAACTATGTTACTATGTAGACCTTTGTTGAGGCAGTGCTCACAATCCAAGTATTAGCTTTCTGCAAATCGACCTGGACGTCTGAGGTCACTTCCTGCTGGGGGGGGTCTTTCACTGTTGGCGTCACAGGTATTGGACGGAGATGAGGTGAAGACTCGAATTCCTCCACATCGGACTGCTCCATGCTGGGGCAGAGGGGTGCAGTCTTGGAGGAACGGAAAGGACCTCCCCAAAATATAGCCACTAGGGGCTCATGCACACAAACGTATTATTCTTCCGTGTCTGTTCCGTTTTTTTTTGTTTGGCTCAATTGTGGACCTATTCACTTCAATGGGGCCCGAAAAACGCCGGATATGCCTCTGTCATAAGGGGCCAAAACCTGGAAAACAGCCCCATATGTTCACCCCGTCTCCACCAGTAGGCGCTATACATTCTGGTTGGCAGAGGTCCCAAGACATTTCATCATCTGACCATGGCTCTACAGTCCAGTGATGACATGCTTTACACTACTCCAGCTTCCACTTGACGTTGAGCACAGTGGTCATAGTCTTGTATACAGATGCTCCAGAATTCAGTGTTGATGTGCTGTACATAACCCCAGTTGCGATTCTGCATGAGCATGTTGATCTTGGGATGGTGTCTAGCTACTAGAGAGTCCAGTGTTGATGTGCTTTATACCACTCCTGCCTCTACCTGACATTGAGCATGGTCGTCTTAGGCTTGTGTGTAGCCACTTCAGAGTCCAGTGTCGTCATGCTTTATACCACTCCAGCTGCCACTTGGCATTGAGCATAGTGGTTCTTAGTCATGTGTACAGATGCTCCAGAATCAAGTGTCAACGTGCTTTACACAACTCTAGCTTCCACTTGGCATTATGTATGATGATCTTAAGATGGTGTATAGCTGCTCCAGAGCTCACTCCAGCATCCACTTGGCATTGAGCATGTCCCTCTTAGATTTGTGTACAGCTTCTCCAGAATATATTGTTGACCTGCTTTATACTACTCTAGCTTCCCCTTGGCATTGAGCTTGGTGATCTTGGGATGTGTACAGCTGTTCCAGAGTCCAGTGCTGACAAGCTTTACTCTACTCCAGCCTCCACCTGGCATTGAGCATGATGGTGATCTTAGGCTTGTGAGCAGCTAATCTAGAGTCCAGTGTCAATGTGCTTTATACCACTTGAGCTGACACTTGACATTGAGCATGGTGACCTTAGGTTTGTGGACAGCTGCTCCAAAACCCTGTCACCACATGCTTTACCTTGCTCTGTCTGCTGCTTGACATTGAGCATGCCGATCTTAGGCTTGCATACAGCAGCTCTAGAGTCCAGTGAAGACGTGCTTTATCCCTCTATGCCTGCTGCCTTGTATTGAGCGTGCTGATCTCAGGCTTCTGTTCAGCTGCTCCACCATTCCATGAAGCTCCTGATGCTCACTTCTTGTGCTGATGTCACTTCCGGATAATCTGTAGTGATTGATATAACTCTCCACACACGTCAGCACTAGGCTGGACATTGCTCAGTACATCTGCATCCTTTACTGCTTCGTGGCTGAGCTGTTGTATCTACGTAGATGCTTTCACTTGTCAATAACAGCATTTATAGCTCCCTCTAGTGGTGGCTGCTGGCAGTTAGAATCTTACCATGAGGCTCTGTGTCTGGGCTCTGTGGTTTTCGTTATCACATTCCGACTTGATCCTCCGAAGTCACACTTGGACATTGGCGGAGCAGCAGATGGTTTACATCATTAGCAAGGAGCGCTGTTATCAAACCGCTAATTTTACCAACCTAAACTTTTTCTTACTATTCAGAGCAGAATAGAATAAAATAGAGAGACGTCTCTGATGAGAGCCAGGTGTGTGTGATGAGATGTGGAGCAATCAGGCGGCAGCTAAATTTATACCTGGGAACGTGAGTGGGGGAGGGGGCAGCAATAAATGCCATTATTGTCAATGCAGTTTGTGTTCCATAATGTAAAGCTGAATATCAAGAAAGAAATCTCGTTGAAGGAAAAAACTGCGCTGCCATCACCCAGGAGTGACTATTCCCTACTTAATATACCCTGATGGACTTAGTGACCAATGTTCACAGTGAAAATGCATTGGAGGTTATTGTCTATATCCAGGGTGGTCTTTAACAGTGAAGGGGTTAATATCAATATCCCTGGTGGTCTATTATAGTGAAGGGGTTAAGGTCACTGGTGGTGTGGGCCTTTGACAATGCTTTTTCTCAGAACCTCTAGTAGTCCAGGGCAGTGAAGAGGTTTATACCAGTATACCTGATGGTCTACAATATTCAGAAAGTAATTCCATTATCTTTGGTGGTCTTTGACAGAGCAGGTAAGAATGCAGACATCCTTGATTTTCTAGAACAGTTAGAGTCTGAATGACTTGTGATCCAGATTAGTAAAGAAATTAATTAGAGTATCCTGTTGGTGTATGGCAGTAAGGGAATTCATGAATTAATTTCAGAATACCTGGTGGTCTATGGCTGTGAACAGATTAATGTCAGTATACCTGGTGGTCCAGGGCAGTGAAGGGATAAATGTCAGAATACCTGGTGGTCTAGGGCGGTGAAAGGATTAATGTCAGAATACCTGGTGGTCCAGAGCAGTGAAGGGATAAATGTCAAAATACCTGGTGGTCCAGGTCTGTGAAGGGATTAATGTCAGAATACCTGGTGGTCCAGGGCGGTGAAGTCATTAATGTCAGAATACCTGGTGGTCTAGGGTTGTGAAGGGATTAATGTCAGAATACCTGGTGGTCCAGGGCGGTGAAGGGATTAATGTCAGAATACCTGGTGGTCCAGAGCAGTGAAGGGATAAATGTCAGAATACCTGGTGGTCCAGGGCTGTGAAGGGATTAATGTCAGAATACCTGGTGGTCCAGGGCAGTGAAGGCATTAATGTCAGAATACCTGGCAGTCTAGGGCTGTGAAGGGATTAATGTCAGAATACCTGGTGGTCCAGGGCAGTGAAGGAATTAATATCAGAATACCTGGTGGTCTAGTATTGTGAAGGGATTAATGTCAGGAATACCTGGTGGTCCAGGGCTGTGAAGTGATTAATGTTAGAATACCTAGTGGTCCAGGGCTGTGAAGGGATTAATGTCAGAATACCAGGTGGTCCAGGGCTGTGACGGGATTAATGTCAGAATACCTAGTGGTCCAGGGCTGTGAAGTGATTAATGTCAGAATACCTGGTGGTCCAGGGCTGTGAAGGGATTAATGTCAGTATACCTGGTGGTCTAGGGCTGTGAAGGGATTAATGTCAGAATAGCTGGTGGTCTAGGGCTGTGAAGGGATTAATGCCAGAATACCTGGTGGTCCAGGGCTGTGAAGTGATTAATGTCAGAATACCTGGTGGTCCAGGGCTGTAAAGGGATTAATGTCAGTATACCTGGGGGTCCAGGGCTGTGAAGGGATTAATGTCAGTATACCTGGTGGTCTAGGGCTGTGAAGGGATTAATGTCAGAATACCTGGTGGGTCCAGGGCTGTGAAGGGATTAATGTCAGAATACCTGGTGGTCCAGGGCTGTGAAGGGATTAATGTCAGAATACCTGGTGGTCCAGGCTGTGAAGGGATTAATGTCAGTATACCTGGTGGTCTAGGGCTGTGAAGGGATTAATGTCAGAATACCTGGTGGTCCAGGGCTTTGAAGGATTAAGTCAGAATACCTGGTGGTCCAGGGCTGTGAAGGGATTAATGTCAGAATACCTGGTGGTCCAGGGCTGTGAAGGGATTAATGTCAGAATACCTGGTGGTCCAGGGCTGTGAAGGGATTAATGCCAGAATACCTGGTGGTCCAGGGCTGTGAAGTGATTAATGTCAGAATACCTGGTGGTCCAGGGCTGTGAAGGGATTAATGTCAGTATACCTGGGGGTCCAGGGCTGTGAAGGGATTAATGTCAGTATACCTGGTGGTCCAGGGCTGTGAAGGGATTAATGTCAGAATACCTGGTGGTCCAGGGCTGTGAAGGGATTAAAGGGGTTGTCCGAGTTATGACAAAAAATATATAGCACTGTAAATCTGATGGGCAGCAATATATAACTAAGTTAAGCAAGTTTTAGGCAAAAAAAAATCCATATTTCCTAATTTCCCTGGTTCTCTTCTGGTCTTTGTTTACATGCAATAACAACAATCTCAGCCCCTCCCCCTTCTCCCCCCCTCTCTGCAAAGGGAATGAATACAAGTGCTGAGTGACATGTCTTCCTGCTGGAATACTCAGCAGCATGTTGTATGTGTAGGACTACAAGTCCCAGCTGTACAATGACACTGCTAATACATACAGGAATTTCTCCCTACCTGTTCTTGTACAATACAATTCCTCTACAGCTCTTGTGCCCAGCATTTGTCTCCTCTCACTGCTGCAGCTACTGTTTGTTGTAAAGCCTTGAGCCCTCAGTGTGTTCTGGCTGAAGGGGTTAATGTTTTATCTGAAGGAAACCAGGGAGAGAGCAGATAGCAGCCCGGCAAAGAAAGGGGGCGTGGCCAGTGACGTCTCGTGTACAGACTGTTATCTGAACTCTGAGGCTTGTGAACGAAACATCACAGAGCAGAGAGATAAGGTGACATCACAGGTCATGTGACCCTCAATCAACTCTGAGAAACCAGCAGCTTTAGAAACACAAAGTATATGGGAAAGTTGTTATACCTGACAAGTTAGAAACATATAAAGAACAAAAAAATAACTCGGACAACCCCTTTAATGTCAGAATACCTGGTGGTCCAGGGCTGTGAAGGGATTAATGTCAGTATACCTGGTGGCCTAGGGCTGTGAAGGGATTAATGCCAGAATACCTGGTGGTCCAGGGCTGTGAAGTGATTAATGTCAGAATACCTGGTGGTCCAGGGCTGTAAAGGGATTAATGTCAGTATACCTGGGGGTCCAGGGCTGTGAAGGGATTAATGTCAGTATACCTGGTGGTCCAGGGCTGTGAAGGGATTAATCTCAGAATACCTGGTGGTCCAGGGCTGTAAAGGGATTAATGTCAGTATACCAGGGGGTCCAGGGCTGTGAAGGGATTAATGTCAGAATACCTGGTGGTCCAGGGCTGTGAAGGGATTAAATGTTAGAATACCTGGTGGTCCAGGGCTGTGAAGTGATTAATGTCAGAATACCTGGTGGTCCAGGGCTGTGAAGGGATTAATGTCAGAATACCTGGTGGTCCAGGGCTGTGAAGGGATTAATGTCAGAATACCTGGTGGTCCAGGGCTGTGAAGGGATTAATGTCAGTATACCTTGTGGTCCAGGGCTGTGAAGAGATTAATGTCAGTATACCTTGTGGTCCAGGGCTGTGGACGGATTAATGTCAGAATACCTAGGGGTCCAGGGCTGTGAAGGGATTAATGTCAGAATAGCTGGTGGTCTAGGGCTACTAAGGGATTAATGTCATTATACCTGGTGGTCTAGGACTGTGAAGGTTTAATTTCAGTATATATGTTAATCTAAGGCAATAAAGGATTAATTTCAGTATGCTTGGTGGTCTAGAGATGTAAAGGTATTAAATAAAAACCCTTAATGGTCTAGAGCAGTGGAGGGCTTAATGTCAGTATACTTGGTGGAGTACAACAGCGAGGTTATTAACCACAGTATTCCTGGTTGTCTAAGGCGATGAAGGTGGTATGGGGCCATAGAGCTTAGAAGGAACATTAATAGTGGCTCCTATGAATATTGATCCCAGACCGCCTCCTGACACATAAGAACCAAACAAGCTGGGTGAATCAAGTGCAATAGAAAGTTTGCAGCTTTACCATGTGATGACCCCCCCTTTTCCTTCGCAATGAAGACATGTTTCATTTAAAGCAACTGTGCCCATCTTTGCAGTTTAGCCCCACCGACTTGAAAGGAGCTGAGATGTAATATCATACACAGCCACATTTGAGAGGGGCACTGTATCTGGAAAATATAACAGGCCCTATTTTCTAATCCTGGACAGTTCCTTTAAAAGTGTTTTCCAGGATTTTACTACTGATGACCTATTCTCAGGATAGGTCATCAGTATCTGATTGGCAGAGGTCCGACACCCAGGACCCCCGCCTATCAGTTGTTTGAGAAGGCATTGGTGCTCCCATGAGCAGCGGTATGGGTCTGAGACGATTCTAGGCCACGTGACCGATAAACGTGATGTCATTGGCCTAGGAAAAGCTAAGAGAAGGCCATGGCGCTCACAGGAGCGCCGGTGCCTTCTGAAACAGCTGATCGCGGGGGTCCCTGGTGCGGACCCCCACCGATCAGATACTGATGACCTATGCTGAGGACACAGTGCACTCAGGATTGCCAGGCCCTGGTGACACAATTACGGGGCTGTTGTCACAATAAGCTCAACCCAAGGCCTGACTAACACCCCCATGGCGGTCCCCTGTAACTCATTATTAGGGAGTATCCCTTATATATGACTTACTCTCTTATATCTATTAGGGATGAGAATATTTTGCCATACATTTCCAGAACTGAGACTTTTTTTTCCATCCAATGAATGAGTACTTGCATTTTTCTACTGACTGTGGCATTTAAGGATTAAATTGTCAGGATCTCTCCACTGGGCAGCATAGGTAAGATCATGCTGATGAACATATCCGTCACTATGCAGCAATGGACACCCGTCAGAGATGGGTATATTTGTCATTCATTGGGTTCGTCATAACGACCTGTACCGTAAATATGAAACAAATCTGTCATGTAGGGGGTTAAATGAATGCACAGTAGCTAAAACAGAGCGTGTCATGTGATTCGTGGGGCTCATTCTGATTAATGTAATGTTTTGTTTAAAGATCATAAATCATTCAGTGAAACTAATCTAGAATAATAGGAGACATCTGGAGGGGGGTGAGCACTCTGTCACAAAGCCACAAGTCTCCCTGCACATATGAGCGAACATGGCTGATCTGACGCAACTACGGTGAGGGGGATCAGCTCTCGTTCATTTTAATTATGTTCCAGTCAGCAGGGGAAAAAACAAGCTGCCCACCAATTCATAGATGATTGAGAGACAAGTCAGTGTCGGATTCTCAGGCGTGAAGGCAAAGAAAACTGTTCCAAGGATCTCATGTCATGAGTCAGGAGTGGGATCAGTCTAATGTATTTCCTCAGAAAAGTCTTATCAACGTTTTTTAAACTAATTACCAGCAAAAGTGGAACCGCCACCAGTGAAAGTAAAACCGCCACCAGTGAAAGTAAAAACCACCAGCAGTGGAAAGTAAGAACCACCAGCAGGTGAAAGTAAAACCACCACCAGGGAAAGTAAACCACACAGGTGAAAACCAAGGCAGTGAAAGTAAAACCATCAGCAGTGAAAGTAAAAACCACCACCAGCTGAAAACCCCCAGTAAATAAAATCACCACCAGTGAAAGTAAAACCGCCACCAGTGAAAGTAAAACCACCAGCAGTGAAAATAAAACCACAGGCAGTGAAAGTAAACCTTCACCAGTGGAAAGTAAAACCACCCACCAGCGGAAATAAAACCATTACCAGTGAAAGTAAAACACCACCAGTGAAAGTAAAACACCAGCAGTGAAAGTAAAACCACCAGCAGTGAAAGTAAAACCACCAGCAGTGAAAGTAAAACCACCACCAGTGAAAGTAAAACCGCCACCAGTGAAAGTAAAACCGCCACCAGTGAAAGTAAAACCGCCACCAGTGAAAGTAAAACCACCAGCAGTGAAAGTAAAACCACCAGCAGTGAAAGTAAAACCACCACCAGTGAAAGAAAAACCGCCACCCAGTGAAAGTAAAACCACGCAGCAGTGAAAGTAAACCACCAGCAGTGAAAGTAAAACCACCAGCAGTGAAAGTAAAACCACCACCAGTGAAAGTAAAACCACCAGCAGTGAAAGTAAAACCAATCCCAGTGAAAGTAAAACCACCCCCAGTGAAAGTAAAACCACCACCAGTAAAAGTAAAACCACCAGCAGTAAAAGTAAAACCACAGGCAGTGAAAGTAAAACCACCCCCAGTGAAAGTAAAACCATCCCCAGTGAAAGTAAAACCACCAGCAGTGAAAGTAAAACCACAGGCAGTGAAAGTAAAACCACCACCAGTAAAAGTAAAACCACCACCAGTGAAAGTAAAATCACCACCAGTGAAAGTAAAACCCGCCCACCCAGTGAAAGTAAAACCACCACCAGTGAAAGTAAAATCACCACCAGTGAAAGTAAAACCACCACCAGTGAAAGTAAAATCACCACCAGTGAAAGTAAAACCACCACCAGTGAAAGTAAAATCACCACCAGCGGAAATAAAACCACCAGCGGAAATAAAACCATCACCAATGAAAGTAAAACCACTACAAATGAAAGTAAAACCACCACCAGTTAAAGTAAAACCACCACCAATGAAAGTAAAACCACCACCAGTGAAAGTAAAACCACCACCAATGAAAGTAAAACCACCACCAGCGGAAATAAAACCATCACCAGTTAAAGTAAAACCATCACCAATGAAAGTGAAACCACCACCACTGAAAGTAAAATCCCCAGCAGTGGAGGTCAAACCGCTAGCAGTGAAAGTAAAACCACCAGCAGTGGAGGTCAAACCACCACCAATGAAAGTAAAGCCACTACCAATAAAATTAAACAACCACAAGTAGAAGTGGAAGCACCACATCCAGTGAAAATAAAACCACCACCAGTGGATATTGAACCATCACCAGTGAAAGTAAATCCTTAACCAGTGGAAGTGGTAAAGGTCAAACCATCTCCATGGAAGTTAAATAACTGCCAATGGGATTTAAACCACCATTACCACCAGTGAAAGTGGAACCACCACCAGTCGAAGAGGTAATAGTTGAACGGCCGCCACTGGAACTAGAATAACTGCCAATAGCAGTGGAACTACCACTATCACCAGTAAAACTGGAACCACCACCAGTGGAATTGGAACGACTAACACGAAAAGTAAAATCACCACCATATACGCATATTACACTATAGCCATAAATATTACTACCTTTACTGCATCGTTATATTGCTGTTGTGGGTGGAGGGGAGAATAATCTCTTACCAGGTTTCCAACTGTGTTTTAAAGGTCTTTTTGGAGTCTGCATATTTAAATGCACGTAACACAGTAGGCAGAAATCCTTCCGGAGCCAATACTACATTTTACCTAAAGTAAATTGTCAATAGCAGTGTTCAGTGTGTTTGTAGAGAACCGAGCTTTTTAAAAAAATTCAGCGAACCTGAAACAAACTGAATCTCAAAAGATTCACTCACCTCTAATACGGATCCTTTCAAAACTTTTTTCTCCTCCCTTTTATAAATCGCAGCAGCTAATTTGAACTTTAGACTAATAATATAAACTTTCCTTCCAGTTCCTTTCCTTTAAGTACGAGAGGCCGGGGTTCTGATTTATTGTCCCGCAATATTTAATCGAGGTAACCCCCCTCCCTGTCAGCCATGCTGGGAAATAAACAACAGAGAAGGATTTCCTATTAAGTGTTTGCAGTGAAGCGGCCCTGTGCCATCCATCAGCTGTAATGAGCCAAGGTGAGGAGCGCTCACACTGAATATGTATTAGCACCAGAAGATCAGTCGCCTCTTAGACCCGGTGGGGAGTGGGCACATGTTGACAGGAAGCACAGTCTTTACACCTGTCAGACTTCAGCCCCTTTAACTGCGGACCTTGTCTTTGAAGTGAATAAAAAAAATAAAGACTTTACAACGTCCTTAAAATGATGAGATGTTGCTGGAATACCTACCGGCACCAAAGAAATTGTCTATTGCTTCATCAAGGTATAATAAAAAGTTCTGTAACTTTTTAATAACACTTTGCATTTCAGGATCTTTGCTTGTTGTCAGAGAATGGGATTCTCCAGAGGCTACAAACATGTTCAGACTAATTAATACTTCTCAAAGCTGAGTATAGACAATCCCCTGTGAGGTAAGCACATCAGCAACTCGTGCTCCGTGTTTGTTACAATGTATCAATGTAATGAAAATGTATCAGTCCGGAGACCCTGACAATATCTCCTGTGATGTAAGGCATTAAAATGGTTTATACTTATATTTCTGGTGGTCTAGGTCACTAAAGAGGTTTACAGTAATATCTCTGGTGGTCTAGATCACTAAAGAGGTTTATAGTAATATCTCTGGTGGTCTAGGTCACTAAAGGGCTTAATAGTAATATATCTGGTGGTCTAGGTCACTAAAGAGGTTAATTGGTAATATATCTGTTGGTCTAGGTCACTAAAGAGGTTTATAGTAATATCTCTACTGGTCTAGATCACTAAAGAGGCTAATAGTAATATCTCTGGTGGTCTAGGTCACTAAAGAGGTTAATAGTAATATCTCTGGTGGTCTAAATCAGTAAATAATTGAATAGTAATATCTCTGGTGATCTAGGTCACTAAAGAGTTTAATAGTAATATCTCTACTGGTCTAGATCACTAAAGAGGCTAATAGTAATATCTCTGGTGGTCTAGATCCCTAAAGAGGTTAATAGTAATATCTCTGGTGGTCTAGGTCACTAAAGAGGTTTATAGTAATATCTCTGGTGGTCTAGGTCACTAAAGAGGTTTATAGTAATATCTCTGGTGGTCTAGGTCACTAAAGAGGTTAATAGTAATATCTCTGGTGGTCTAAGTCACTAAAGAGGTTCATAGTAATATCTCTGGCAATCTAGCGTCACTAAAGAGGTTAATAGTAATATCTCTGGTGGTCTAGGTCACTAAAGAGGTTCATAGTAATATCTCTGTTTGATCAGATACTTTTCAGCTTTTGGATAGATTTAATAGTGGGAAACCCCTTTAATTATTACATCCCACAACAGTGAAGGTATAAATAAGATCCCTGCTGGTCTGGGGCAATAAAGTTCTCAATATGTTGGACAAGGTCCATGAAGGGATCAATGACAGCATCCTTGATGGGCTTAGGCAATGAAACGTTTAATAAAAACCTTGGTGGTCTAGGACAATGAATAGGTCAATAATATCATCCCTTCTGGTATAGGGTAGTGAGCAAAGTAATGATCACATTCCTGGAGGTCTGGGAGAAGTGAAAGGTTTAAATATAACCTTGGTGGTCTAGGTCAATGAAGGGGGTAATTGCAACACTAGTGGACATCTTCATCTTGCTACTCCATCTACGACTATAGATCCTCTGGGGGGCTTTGTGCAACCGAGTAAGCCCTATAGCTGTACTGTATATCTGCCCCTATCCTCATGCAGGTTTGTAGTTTTAGTGTAGTAAATACTTAGCTCAGTTGTCAGGCCAGTGACTGATGAGATCGGTTGTCACTGCCCTTCCCCTACCCATAACCAGGTTGGAGAATTTTCACATATGGCTGTCATACAAAACTCATGCTTCTAGTAGGGAACATGAGCGCGTAGATGGTGTCCGGGGGAGGTCACCTCACTGCGTCCCCCTCACAGGACATAAGGCACAAAGCTGGTGGCCCCGGAGACAGATCAATAAGAAGCCAGGGTATTGAAAGTCACGGGCTGATGAAGTCTCTGATCTGTCCCTGGCGACTCGCTGACTTTTAGCGGATGTCACTGGAGGAACGGCTCGTTCTGGAAATAGCATTTGAATGATTTCTCCAGGGATCTCCCCTGTAGATAATGTATTAACCCCGCTTTATCCAGACAGCTATAAACAAAGCTGATGAGCCTCAACTGGGACATTGCATGATATCAATCATAGAGGACGGGCCCTAGTGCAAAATCTGCCATGTGGCCCTACACCATCACATACCATAGAGTGCTGCTTCTCAGGGGGTAGAGGGGCATCTCTACACTGCAGTCTACACGCCTCCATCCTACAGCTGTGGGCTATAACACCATCTGCTATTCTTCTGATGCATGGGGCACTAACAGACTTTCGTATCTCTTCCCTCCCCTGTTCTACCCTTTCCTTTTACCTCCCGCTCTCCCTCCCTGTTTCTCCTCTTTGATTCTCTGACTCTTTCCTCACCCTTTCCTTTACCTTACCCCTTGCATTCCCCTTCCCTCTTCAACACGTTATCCTCTACTTTCCTCCTTGTCTGTACTTTCTTTGTATTTACACTCCCTTTCCCAAATGCCTTTCTTTTCTCTTTCCCTTGCTATTTCCTTTCCCCTCCTTTCTATTTCCCTTTCCCCAACGCTCCCCTTCTGTCTCTTACCTTCTACTTCCTCTATTGCCTTTACCTTTCCCATCCCTGTCTTCCCCTTAGCTTACTCTTGCAGTCCCCTTCCCTTCTCCTCACCACTCCTCCCTTCCCTCCCTTCCCCCATATTTTCCTTTCACCTTCCTCTCCTTTTGCCGTTTATTTCCTTAACAGTTTTTTTTACTCTTCGCTTTCTCCCTTGCCTTTCCATTTCCCATTTCTAACACCTTCGCTTCCCATCCCTCTCTTCCTCTTACCTTACTCTTGCACTCCCCTTCCCTTCTCCAAACCACTCCTCCTGTTCATTTGTTTTCCTCCTCCTCTTCCCTTTCTCCCAGCCTTTCCTTTTACCTTCTACTTTTCCTTTCCTCAACCTCATCCTCTTACCTTCGACTTCCTTCCTTGCCTTTCCATTTCCCATCACCTATATACCTTCCTTTTCCATCCCTCCCACCCCTTCCTTTGCCTTACTCTTGCACTCCTCTTCCCTTCTCCTCACCACCCCTCCTGTTCCCTTGATTTCCACCTTATTCCTTTCCTTTCACCTTCTTCCACTTTCCGTTTTCCCTCAACCATCCTCTTACCCTCCACTTCCCTTATCCTTTTCCCATTATACTTCCTTTCCATCCCTCCCATCCCCTTTCCTTTACCTTACTCTTGAACTCCTCTTCCCTTCTCCTCACCACTCCTCCTTTTTCCTTGATTTTCATGCCTTTCATTTCACCTTCTTCTGCTTTCCATTTTCCTTTCCTCAAACCTTCCTCTTACCCTCCACTTCCTCCCTTGTCTTTCCTTTTCCCTTTATACTTCTTACCATCCCTTTATTCATCCATTTCCTTTCTTTCCCTGGTGAGAGGGTCGGGCACCTCTGAGTGGAACCAATGACATCTTCATGGTACCCCAGCCTCCAGGCTACAAGTAGTTGCATTACTCAGGGTGTTGTCCTCACTGGGGTCCAGTCAGTAGTAGTCCAGGGCCAGGCAGGACATCATGGACGGTGCGTCGAGCACCACTCAACTGCTGGTCTCTACAGCTCTCACATCAGGTCCAGCCCCAAACATGGATCCACCTCACTGTAGCAGAAACCAGCGGTGGATGCTTCTCAGCTCAGCCACAACCTACCACACACTGACTGACCATAAGGTGCTCTGAGCTCCTCCTGTTTGTAACCTGACCCCACATAGGACTCAACACAAGGGGTGCAACCCTACAGCGTCCACAAGGTGTGACCACTTCTATTGTCGCATGCCCAATTCTATTGTCTTAAAGGTACAGTACACACAGAAATAGAGTGCTTGTTACAAAGCATGCATGTGTGTCCAAAACAGCATGTATAACATGAGGTAACACATCATACATGACATAACATGGAAAAAGCCACTGAGTTATTCAAGAAAACCTGTCTGTATGGCGCCACCTGCTGTTTATTCTTTTTCCAATTTCTCTGTCCTCCCATGAAGGTGAACGCACATGCCTTGTGCTATCCTTCAACTGCCACCTGCTGCAGAAGACAGGACACACCCTCTGAGCTGCCAACTTGTAATAAATCTAGCAAAGCAAAAAGAGCAAAAAATGTGGAGATCTCTGGATCCATGTGAGGTCCGGGGCTGGTTATGGCTTTGTTTGAAAGAGATTTTCATGTACTATATGATGTCTGATGAGTGACAGCAGAGAGATGAGTGACAGCAGAGAGATGAGTGACAGCAGAGAGATGAGTGATGGCAGAGAGATGAGTGACAGCAGAGAGATGAGTGACAGCAGAGAGGTGAGTGACAGCAGAGAGGTGAGTGACAGCAGAGAGAGTGAGTGACAGCAGAGAGGTGATGACAGCAGAGAGATGAGTGATGCAGAGAGATGAGTGACAGAGAGATAGTGACAGCAGAGAGGTGAGTGACAGCAGAGAGGTAGTGACAGCAGAGAGATGAGTGATAGCAGAGAGATGAGTGACAGAGAGAGATGAGTGACATTAGAGAGATGAGTGACAGCAGAGAGATGGGTGACAGCAGAGAGATGAGTGAATGAGAGATGAGTGACAGAGAGAGATGAGTGACCAGCAGAGAGATGGTGACACAGAGAGAGATGAGTGACAGCAGAGAGGTGAGTGACAGCAGAGAGATGAGTGACAAGAGATGAGAGATGAGTGACACCAGAGAGATGAGTGACAGCAGAGAGATGGGTGACAGCAGAGAGATGACTGACAGCAGAGAGAGTGAGTGAGTGAGAGATGAGCAGAGAGAGAGAGGTGAGTGATACGCAGAGAGTGAGTGATAGCAGGAGAGATGAGTGACAGCAGAGGTGAGTGAAGCAGAGAGATGAGTGATAGCAGAGAGGTGAGTGATAGCAGAGAGATGAGTGACATCAGAGAGGTGAGTGACAGCAGAGAGATGAGTGATAGCAGAGAGATAAGTGACAGCAGAGAGATGAGTGACAGCAGAGTATGAGTGACAGCAGAGAGATAAGTGACAGTGGACGAGGTGAGTGACAGCAGAGAGATGAATGACAGCAGAGGAGATGAGTGACAGCAGAGAGATGGGTGACAGCAGAGAGATGAGTGACAGCAGAGAGATGAGTGACAGCAGAGAGATAAGTGACAGTGGAGAGGTGAGTGACAGCAGAGAGATGAGTAATAGCAGAGAGAAAAGTGACAGCTGAGAGAATGAGTGACAGCGAGAGGTAAGCGACAGCAGAGAGATGAGTGACAGCACAGAGCTGGTGACAAAAGAGAGCTGAGTGAACACAGAGAGATAAGTGACAGCTGAGAGATGAGTGACAGTGGAGAGGTGAGTGACGGCGGAGAGATGAGTGACAGCAGAGAGATGAGTGACAGCACAGAGATAAGTGACAGCTGAGAGATGAGTGACAGTGGAGAGGTGAGTGACAGCAGAGAGATGAGTGATAGCAGAGAGATGAGTGACAGCAGAGAGATGAGTGACAGCGGAGAGGTACAGTGACAGCAGAGAGAATGAGTGACAGCAAGAAGATGAGTGACAAAAAGAGAGATGAGTGACACCAGAGAGATGAGTGACAGCAGAGAGATGAGTGACAGCAGAGAGGGTGAGTGACAGAGGAGAGATGAGTGACAGAAGAGAGGTGAGTGACAGCAGAGAGATGAGTGACAGCAGAGAGATGAGTGATAGCAGAGAGGTGAGTGACAGAGGAGAGATGAGTGACAAAGAGAGATGAATGACAGCAGAGAGATGAGTGATAGCAGAGAGATGAGTGATAGCAGAGAGTGACTGACAGCAGAGAGGTTAGTGATGGCGGAGAGGTGAGTGACAGCAGAGAGATGAGTGACAGGCGGAGAGATGAGTGATAGCAGAGAGATGAGTGACAGCAGAGAGATGAGTGGAAAGCAGAGAGATGAGTGACATCAGAGAGGTGAAAGTGACAGCAGCGAGATGAGTGACAGCAGAGAGGTAAGTGACAGCAGCGAGATGAGTGACGGCGGAGAGATGAGAGATAGCAGAGAGATGAGCGACAGCAGAGAGATGAGTGAAGCAGATAGATGAGTGACATCAGAGAGGTGAGTGACAGCAAGCGAGATGAGTGACAGCAGAGAGGTGAGTGACATCGCGGAGGTGAGTGACAGCAGAGAGCATGAGTGACAGCAGAGAGGTGAGTGACAGCAGAGAGGTGAGTGAAAGAAGAGAGGTGAGTGAAAGCAGAGAGATTAGTGATCAGCAGAAAGGTGAGTGACGCAGAAAGGTGAGTGACAGAAGAGAGGTGAGTGACAGCAGAGAGATGAGTGACAGCAGAGAGATGAGTGATAGCAGAGAGATGAGTGAAAGAAGAGAGTGAGTAGGACAGCAGAGAGATGAATGACAGCAGAGAGGTGAGTGAAAGAAGAGAGTGAGTGACAGCAGAGAGGTGAGTGACAGCAGCGAGATGAGTGACAGCAGAGAGGTGAGTGACAGCAGCGAGATGAGTGATAGCAGAGAGGTGAGTGACATAAGAGAGGTGAGTGACAGCAGAGAGGTGAGTGACAGCAGCGAGATGAGTGACAGCAGAGAGATGAGTGATAGCAGAGAGATGAGTGAAAGAAGAGAGGTGAGTGACAGCAGAGAGATGAGTGACAGAAGAGAGGTGAGTGAAAGAAGAGAGGTGAGTACAGCAGAGAGATTAGTGATAGCAGAAAGGTGAGTGACAGAAGAAAGGTGAGTGACAGCAGAGAGATGAGTGACAGCAGAGGTGAGTGACAGCAGAGAGGTGAGTGAAAGAAGAGAGGTGAGTGAAAAACAGAGAGATTAGTGATAGCAGAAAGGTTAGTGACAGCAGAGAGGTGAGTGACAGAAGAGAGGTGAGTGACAGCAGAGAGATGAGTGACAGCAGAGAGATGAGTGATAGCAGAGAGATGAGTGAAAGAGAGAGCGTGAGTGACAGCAGAGAGATGAATGACAGCAGAGAGGTGAGTGAAGAAGAGAGTGAGTGACAGCAGAGAGGTGAGTGACAGCAGCGAGATGAGTGACAGCAGAGAAGTGAGTGACAGCAGCGAGATGAGTGATAGCAGAGAGGTGAGTGACAGAAGAGAGGTGAGTGACGGCAGAGAGGTGAGTGACAGCAGAGAGATGAGTGACAGAAGAGAGGTGAGTGAAAGAAGAGAGGTGAGTGACAGCAGAGAGATTAGTGATAGCAGAAAGGTGAGTGACAGAAGAAAGGTGAGTGACAGCAGAGAGATGAGTGACAGCAGAGAGGTGAGTGACAGCAGAGAGGTGAGTGAAAGAAGAGAGGTGAGTGAAAGCAGAGAGATTAGTGATAGCAGAAAGGTTAGTGACAGCAGAGAGGTGAGTGACAGAAGAGAGGTGAGTGACAGCAGAGAGATGAGTGACAGCAGAGAGATGAGTGATAGCAGAGAGATGAGTGAAAGAAGAGAGGTGAGTGACAGCAGAGAGATGAATGACAGCAGAGAGGTGAGTGAAAGAAGAGAGTGAGTGACAGCAGAGAGGTAGTGACAGCAGAGAGTGAGTGACAGCAGAGAGGTGAGTGAAAGAAAGAGAGGTGAGTGAAAGCAGAGAGATTAGTGATAGCAGAAAGGTGAGTGACAGCAGAAAGGTGAGTGACAGAAGAGAGGTGAGTGACAGCAGAGAGATGAGTGACAGCAGAGAGATGAGTGATAGCAGAGAGATGAGTGAAAGAAGAGAGGTGAGTGACAGCAGAGAGATGAATGACAGCAGAGAGGTGAGTGAAAGAAGAGAGTGAGTGACAGCAGAGAGGTGAGTGACAGCAGCGAATGAGTGACAGCAGAGAGGTGAGTGACAGCAGAGATGAGTGATAGCAGAGAGGTGAGTGACATAGAGAGAGGTGAGTGACAGCAGAGAGTGAGTGACAGCAGCGAGATGAGTGACAGCAGAGAGATGAGTGATAGCAGAGAGATGAGTGAAAGAAGAGAGGTGAGTGACAGCAGAGAGATGAGTGACAGAAGAGAGGTGAGTGACAGAAGAGAGATGAGTGACAGCCGAGAGATGAATGACAGCAGAGAGATTAGTGATAGCAGAAAGGTGAGTGACAGAAGAAAGGTGAGTGACAGAAGAGAGGTGAGTGACAGAAGAGAGGTGAGTGACAGCAGAGAGGTGAGTGACAGCGGAGAGGTGAGTGACAGCAGAGAGCTGAGTGACAACTGATAGATGAGTGACAGAAGAGAGATGAGTGATAGCAGGAAGGTGAGTGACAGAAGAAAGGTGAGTGACAGAAGAGAGGTGAGTGACAGAAGAGAGGTGAGTGACAGCAGAGAGGGTGAGTTGACAGCAGAGAGGTGAGTGACAGAAGAGAGATGAGTGACAGCCGAAGAGATGAATGACAGCAGAGAGATTAGTGATAGCAGAAAGGTGAGTGACAGAAGAAAGGTGAGTGACAGAAGAGAGGTGAGTGACAGAAGAGAGATGAGTGACAGCAGAGAGGTGAGTGACAGCAGAGAGGTGAGTGACAGCAGGACTGGATGTCTCTGGTACAGCTGACATCTCCTGTAGTTGAGCCTTATACAAACTGGACAGGAAAGAGGCAATGTGATCGTGTGATATCCCCTGGATCTGTTTGTCGTTTACAAACTGTATGACTGATTTGGGTTCTGTGTGGCGGTATTATTCTGACGAAAGGGCCCTTTACAGCGGCCGATTATAGTACAGATTATACTAATAAGCATTTATAGTAACACTCGTACGTGTTGATCGTAAATGTGTAAATGTGCTGCCGATAACCCAGTGAAGGAGCAAGATTGATAGATAGATAGATAGATAGATAGATAGATAGATAGATAGATAGATAATTCCACAAACAAGCAGCAGCACAAGTCACAGATGAATAGGTGGTGCAATCCCTCCTGGCAACGGACAAACGCCAATGGTAGATAGTAGTCAAAAAATGAGGCAGCACTCAAGTTAAGTGAAGGCGTGAAGGACCTTTAATCCCGGAAAATGCAACGTTTCGGCACTCTCATTTGGTGCCTTTTCTCAAGCAATAACAAACTAGTGCAACCATCAACTTAAATACCACAAAATAGGTGGGTCAACAGACCATGGTGACACAATTATGCAAATATGTGTGAGGTCATATCCTGTGTAAACAAATACATATGCAAACATGTGAAAATAAAATCAATCAAGTGCATAAGGGAGAGTAAGAATAGTCATATTCCAGCTCCCCAAGGTGTATATTGACATAAACATACATATTATGGATAACATATAGTATCTACAACGTGATGCAAATCATCAGAGTGGGGACAAATGCAAGCAGTGATTATGTCATTAAAAACTAGCAACGCAAAGTTGCTTTTACCTAGAATTTAAAGAAGAACATCAATCCGCATGGGGAAGACTGTTGTGTCAGTCTTCCCCATCGGATGATGTTCTTCTTTTAATTCTAGGTAAAAGCAACTTTGGTTGCTAGTTTTTAATGACATAATCACTGCTTGCATTTGTCTCCACTCTGATGATTTGCATCACGTTGTAGATACTATACGTTATCCATAATATGTATGTTTATGTCAATATACACCTTGGGGAGCTGGAATATGACTATTCTTACTCTCCCTTATGCACTTGATTGATTTTATTTTCACATGTTTGCATATGTATTTGTTTACACAGGATATGACCCTCACACATATTTGCATAATTGTGTCACATGGTCTGTTGACCCACCTATTTTGTGTATTTAAGTTGATGGTTGCACTAGTTTGTTATTGCTTGAGAAAGGCACCAATGAGAGTGCCGAAACGTTGCATTTTCCGGGATTAAAGGTCCTTCACGCCTTCACTTAACTTGAGTGCTGCCTCATTTTTTGACTACTAGATAGATAGATAGATAGATAGATAGATAGATAGATAGATAGATAGATTTGGGGTCTTGGTGTTGATCTTCTGTCGGTTCTCAGTGGCCTCAGATTCAACCTTTAGTTTCTCATGGCTTTGGTTCCTCGCTTCATCAGTGCAAGACACATCATCACCCTGTACTGGGAGGTGTGGGACCCCCAGTATGAATCTATACTGGTGAGAATGAAGCAGCACCAATAGATGTTCAGACCTTATCAACGGGATGTGGTGAGAGAAATGTAATGATGGGAATCTGATAGAAGTGTCTATAGCTCCTTGTATCTGACACAGGAAAAATCAATACCACAGGACTCCACACAGAGATAGCGTCCTTAACCCCCTCCTCCTCACAACAGTGCACTGACACATAACAGGGAGAGATAGATAGATAGATAGATAGATAGATAGATAGATAGACAGATTGATAGATAGATAGATAGATAGATAGATAGATAGATAGATAGACTACAAAAAGTTCGGGATATTTGGCTTTTGGGTGAAATTTATGGAAAACGTAAAAAGTTCCGGCTTCAGTGATATTATATCATGAAAGTCGGACATTTACGTAGAAGCAGCAATGGTGATCTGCTAATCTCATACAATTTATGGAAACAGAAGCCGACCCCAGTGCTGAGTATACCGCTACACAATGTTAGTGTCTCACCGACCCCAGTACTGGATATACCGCCACACAATATCAGTGTCTTAATAACTTGTCCTGTGGTCTTGAGCATCAATTCCAGCTTGACAACGACGTCTCCTGCTGTTCACAAGTCGTCTTATTGTCTGCTGAGGCATCTTACTCCTGAAGGGCGGCCCTCAGGTTCTGAGGTATAGAGTTACGACCCTCTACACGGTGACTCAGCTGATCCCATAGGTTATCAATGGGATTCAGGTCTGGAGAAAGTGCAGCTGCTCCATGTGTGGTCCCTCATTCTTCAGCAGCCGCTCCATGTGAGATCCTCCAGTCTCTAGCAGCTGCTCCATGTGAGGGTCCCTCATTCTTCAGCAGCCGCTCCATGTGAGGTCCTCCAGTCTCCAGCAGCCCGCTCCATGTGAGGTCCCCCAGTCTCCAGCAGCCACTCTATGTGAGGTCCTCCAGTCTCCAGCAGCCGCTCCATGTGAGGTCCTCCAGTCTCCAGGAGCCACTCCAATGTGAGGTCCTCCAGTCTCCAGCAGCCCGCTCCATGTGAGGTCCCCCAGTCTCCAGCAGCCGCTCCATGTGGAGGTCCTCCAGTCTCCAGCAGCCGCTCCATGTGAAGTCCCCCAGTCTCCAGCAGCCGCTCCATGTGAGGTCCCCCAGTCTCCAGCAGCCACTCCATGTGAGGTCCTCCAGTCTCCAGCAGCCGCTCCATGTGAGGTCCTCCAGTCTCCAGCAGCCGCTCCATGTGAGGTCATCCAGTCTCCAGCAGCCGCTCCATGTGAGGTCCTCCAGTCTCCAGCAGCCGCTCCATGTGAGGTCCTCCAGTCTCCAGCAGCCGCTCCATGTGAGGTCCTCCAGTCTCCAGCAGCCACTCATGTGAGGTCCCCCAGTCTCCAGCAGCCGCTCCATGTGAGGTCCTCCAGTCTTCAGCAGCCGCTCCATGTGAGGTCCTCCAGTCTCCAGCAGTCGCTCCATGAGAGGTCCTCCAGTCCCAGCAGCTGCTCCATGTGAGGTCCTCCAGTCTCCAGCAGCCGCTCCATGTGAGGTCCCCCAGTCTCCAGCAGCCGTTCCCTAATGATGGGACCTCGATGAGCTGGAGCATTGTCCTCCATGAAGATGACATTAGGCCGGGGTTGTTCCTGCAGAGGTACAATGACTGGATTAATGATGTTCTTCATGTATTCTGGGCTTGTCACTGGACCATTCACACAGTGTAGGGCAGTTCTGTATTTGCAACGGGCAGCCTCCCAGGGCCGATTGCATCTCAGTGATTAGGAATTGCGAGTGGTATGTTGTGGCCATACCAGTTCTGTGTGTCACGGTGCTCCTAGCTGGATATTGTCGCTCCCCTGGGTTAGGCTCTCTAGCATCAAAGGGAGTTGTAGCTGGAGGAATAACATAGTAACATAGTCCAGAGTTCATAAAGTTCAACAGTTTTACTTCTATAAACTTGCATACAGATAATATTTGATCTTTCTCTGGCTCCAGCAGGTTTTGGGGTGCACTGGCAGGTCAGCACAGATACTTTGCTTTGCCTTTCTCTGCTGGATTTGGTCTGGTATCTGGGCTTTTTAGCAGTTCTGGTACCTTTGAGTGGGGTACTTTTGGCCATTGACCCCCTCATAATACCCAGTGTATAAACTGCAAGGAGTTATGGTGCTCTACGAGCTGCTTCACAAGGAAGACTCCCTATGGATGATCAATGGCACGTGCTCGCAGAACACATAGATGAGGCTCCAACTACTAATCTCATGTGGTAGTACAGAATCAATGCAGTATCATTGGTATCTTAGTTAGAACCCATAGTGCACGTTTAGTTCCCATATAACCTGAGAAGGGTAAAAAAGGGGAATGGGTGCAACTTGGAGGTAGTTGTTTTGGGCGGAGTCATAACAAGCTGTGCTCTTCTGGGTAAGAGACAGAATGGGGCAACAAAAATAAAAAGGGCCAACAATTCTCTCACCTGTCAGATGCAGTCCACGTTGTGGCTCCAGTATTCCATGATTTTTCCTCATGAAGTCTCCTCAGATGAGGGACCTGAAGTCCTCTTTGCTGCTGGAGCTGGTAAAGCTCATTAGGGGACACTCCTGCCTTGGTGCAGCTACCTGTGGCCTGGCAGCAGGGGCTCTCCTCCACTTAGAACCTCCTGCCAGGGCTGGGGAGCCCAACACCTCCGGTTGCAAAGGCTGTGGAAGCAATGCCTCTGGCGGTAGCTTGATGGCAGCTGGTGTTGGGGCGGTCAGGGGGGAGTAAGAGAAGGTCGGGGCCACTCTGGACCCTATGTGGGTCAGAGGGCAGTGGAGGTAGGCCCCAGATTAGTGCCTCCGATGGCGGCTGCGGCCTATCCAGGAACCGTAGAACTCCCTCTTATGTCTCCTGCAGGTAGCACACCCAAGACGATGCTCTTGGATCCTCTGGCCAGTATTCCCATGCTGGGAGCAGGGGCTTGGATAGGAGGGTCACTCTGGTGGCGAAACGGCCCATAGCAGAGCCCATGGGGCTATACTCCACAGGATCCCCAGCATAGAGGCTTTGTCAGGCCTGAGGGAGGTAGCTCCGCTACACCGACCTGGAATGAAGAATAGTTCCTTGTGTGTCTCCTCATTGGCAATGAACCCACTCCCATGCTCCAGGGAGAACCACACGACAGTCCACAGTCATTTCTCCGGCTGTGGATCACCCGGCTGCGGATAGTCCAGGACCTACATGACCCACTCCTCATTGGCCTTCTTATATTCCCAGCTATTCCAGGCATTGGCCACCATGTAGGCTGGAACCCCCAGGTTCAGGAGTGGGGGGCCAAAGCGCTGAGTGGCAAAGTGGAATCTCCTGTTTCCTCCACTGCGTCGACTAGTGTGGCAGACACTCCTGTTCCTTCAGTTGCCCGCTTCTCCAGGGCTGCCTGGATCCCAGCGATGGACTCTCAGACTTTAGGCTCATCGCCCCACATCATTAAGCTCTGTCCAGTCTGGCTAATTCTGTCTGGTAAGGTGGGAGGATCCTGGTGTGCAGTGTCTTAGTTTCCCGCTCTTGGGCTGGCCAGTCCCTTCTTTTCCCACGGTGGCTGCGAGAAGACATAAGCCAAGATGGTCGATTACCCCCTCTTACGCCAGCACGTCCGATGGCACAGTTTGGCCGAGGATAACAGTCAAAAAGTCATTTGTAGGGAATCTGCAGATGTTGTAGGCCTTCAATAGAAATAACAAAATAGATATCCTGTTCGTGACGCCAAAATTTGCATCGTGAATTCGCTACTGGTTTTCTAAACTGCATTGGGAACTGATAACCACACTGTCCTGTACATCTGATAACCTCACTGTCCTGTACATCTGATAACCGCACTGTCCTGTACATCTGATAACCGCACTGTCCTGTACATATGATAACCGCACTGTCCTGTACATCTGATAATCGCACTGTATTGTACATCTGATGTACAGAACAGTGAGGTTATCAGATATACAGGACAGTGCGGTTATCAGATGTACAAAACAGTGCGGTTATCAGATGTACAGGACAGTGCGGTTATCAGATGTACAGTACAGTGCGGCCATAAGATGTGCAGGACAGTGTGGATATCAGATGTACAGGACAGTGCTGTCCTGCACATCTTATAACCACACTGTCCTGTACATCTGATAACCGCACTGTCCTGTACATCTGATATCAACACTGTCCTGTACATCTGATATCCACACTGTCCTGCACATCTTATAACCGCACTGTACTGTACATCTGATAATCGCACTGTCCTGTACATCTGATATCTGCACTGTCCTGTACATCTGATAACCGCACTGTCCCGTACATCTGATAACCGCACTGTCCCGTACATCTGATATCTGCACTGTCCTGTACATCTGATAACCGCACTATCCTGTACATCTGATAACCGCACTATCCTGTACATCTTATAACCGCACTGTCCTGTACATCTGATATCCGCACTGTCCTGTACATCTGATAACCGCACTGTCCTGTACATCTGATATCTGCACTGTCCTGTACATCTGATAACCGCACTGTCCTGTACATCTGATAACCGCACTGTCCTGTACATCTGATAACCGCACTATCCTGTACATCTTATAACCGCACTGTCCTGTACATCTGATATCTGCACTGTCCTGTACATCTGATAACCGCACTGTCCTGTACATCTGATAACCGCACTGTCCTGTGCGTCTGAAGTAGAACATTCTGCCCCGGACATTGCTTGTATCGTCCACTCTGCTTCTCATGTAGATTTCCGGATAATTGATTCTGGTGCTGTCTCCGCAGGTAAACAGCCATAAAACTTCAGGTTCGGCCGAATAATGGGACTTGATTGATATTGAGACGCCGGCGGCTGACTATGGTTTACACAGCTGCTCGCCTGCGCAGGCATCGGGGGAGGGGACAGGTAAATCATAGTGAAAATACGGAATGTCACTCACATCAGAACAGCATGTTCTGTGGGAGGAACAGGAGGGGTTAATATCACTGTCACTGTAATGGGGGTTAACATAACAGTTTTTGCTGTTTTTCCAAGCTTTTGTGTTTTTTTTTCACAAACTGCTGCGGCAGATCAGGAAATAAAAAAAAATCACCGCACTGAGGCATCGAGGCATCGTACTTTCTGTTTGATGCATCTTTGGGCTGATAGAGCAAAGCATAATCTGTATGTCACTAAAAAAGGCACAGACCACTAAGAAAGCCTTAGAAAGTCAGGTCCATCTAGATAGATAGATATGAGATAGATAGATAGATAGATAGATAGATAGATAGATATGAGATAGATAGATAGATAGATAGATAGATAGATAATAGATAGATAGATAATAGACAGATATATAGATAATAGATAAATAGATAGATAGATAATAGAGAGATAGATAGATAGATAGATAGATAGACATATAGATATACATATACATAGATAGATAGATAGATAGATAGATAATAAATAGATAATAGATAGATAGATAGATAGATAGATAGATAGATAGATAGATAATAGATAGATAGATAGATAGATAGATAGATAGATATGAGATAAATGGATAATAGATAGATAGATAGATAGATAGATAGATAGATAGATAGATAATAGATAGATAGATTTATAGATAGATATGAGATAAATGGGTAATAGATAGATAGATAATAGATAGATAGATAGATTTATAGATAGATAGATAGATTTATAGATAGATAGATATGAGATAAATGGATAATAGATAGATAGATAGATAATAGATAATAGATAGATTTATAGATAGATAGATATGAGATAAATGGATAATAGATAGATAGATAGATAGATTTATAGATAGATAGATAGATTTATAGATAGATAGATATGAGATAAATGGATAATAGATAGATAGATAGATAGATAGATAGATTTATAGATAGATAGATATGAGATAAATGGATAATAGATAGATAGATAATAGATAATAGATAGATAGATAGATAGATAGATAATAGATAGATAATAGATAGATAGATAGATAGATAGATAAATAGATAGATAGATAGATAGATAGATAATAGATAAATAGATGATAGATAGATAGATAGATAGATAGATAGATAGATAGATAGATAGATATGAGATAGATAGATAATAGATAGATAGATAATAGATAGATAGATAGATAGATAGATAGATAGATAGATAGATAGATTTATAGATAGATAGATATGAGATAAATGGATAATAGATAGATAATAGATAGATAGATAGATAATAGATAGATAATAGATAAATAGATAGATAAATAGATAGATAGATAATAGATAAATAGAAGATAGATAGATAGATAGATAGATAGATAGATAGATAGGAGATAGATAGATAGATAGATAGATATGAGATAGATAGATAATAGATAGATAGATAGATAGATATGAGATAGATAGATAGATAGATAGATAATAGATAGATAGATAATAGATAGATAGATAGATAGATAATAGATTACTTTATCAGACATCTAATACACACATCTTCCGGGTTGCACAGCAGTACATTGTTATATGTATGGATATAGTTGTTGAACATGTATTTGCTATTACTGCATGTACATGTATACAGACATATATATATATACACTCATTATCTTGTATGGAATCTAATTTACTCAATAATTCATGTTAAGCAGTAACCTCAGCTTTCTGAAGATCCTCCTTCCTGGTCAAAAAGGTTCTTCAGCAGCTGTAAGACCTTCTGTGAGGTTTTCCATCTGGAGGATCGCTCCCTGATCATGGCTGGACACAACGTTCCCAGCAATGTGTAGTCACACAGTAAGCATATTACTAACCAGTCCTGGAAAAGTCACCCCCATCCAGAGGTCACAAATGTCCTGGTTGCCCCCCCCCCCCCCCCGACCGTAGAACATTCTAAGAAAATGCTATGAAATGTCTAAAAAGGCAAAACAATATCAGTGAAGAACGATGAACTAGAGAGTAACTGTGTGCATTGTAGAAGGTGACTGTGTGAGTGCACTGTAGTAGCTTCTGTCAGCACGGGTCCTCCAAGGGTTAAGTATTGTTGGCCGCTGTATACACAGAGACTAGGTGATGCTGGTTACTGCTGGGAACACATAGAATCTCCAGCCTTTCATCCTCTAGAAGGAGCAGCTGATGGGGCGGGAGAGAGAGAGGGGAGAGGCAGCTGTGTCAGCCACCAGTCCATCCATCTGACCTGCCAGAGACGTCGAAATCAAATTAAGAGTTTCCAATCCAAAGACGGCGGTCTCGCAGACTTCAGAAGCTGGGTGCGATGTTGCTGGAGAACCTCCGAGAGCCTCCAGCCTCCTCATGAATTGACAGCTCTTGAGGATGAGAGAGCTGACGCCTGTTTTGGTGCCTCCTTTCACTGACAGTCACCAGGACTCAGGGGCACGTCTTCTTCTTCTACTTTTGGGACCGTATTCTAAATTAATTCGAAACTGTGAAACATGCCCCGAAGATTCAGCCTCAATCGTCATGGCAACCTCATCCTCACCACCACCGCCGCCTTGCTGAGCTCCTCAGAAGCCCACAGCTCCCTGGTTCTGAAGTTGTTCGGGATGCTCGTCTTGGTCAATGTCACCCTTGCTTGTCCCTTAAACTGCTACTGCCATGATGAGACCGGCTCGGTTCGATGCCGTGTTGTGTCTCCTCAGCAGGACTTCCCCGAGGAGATCCCTCGATGGGTGCAGAACTTGTCAGTGACTGGAAGCAACCTAAGCGTCCTCCAAGGTTCCTTCTTTCGGAGGTACGGGGCAGCTTTTGGCAACTTAACCACTCTCCTTCTACCCAACAACGACATTCGAGCCGTTGAGTCGGAGGCTTTCGTTGACCTTCCCAACTTGACCACCTTAGACCTAAGCAACAACCCCTTGGAGTCTCTATCTAACGGAACATTTTTTGGATTAGGTCAACTGGAAACCTTAAAGTTAAACAACGCTCTTCGAGAAGAGGCTCGGAAGCAGCTTTTTAACTCTCCATGGACCAAAGTCTTGAGGAACCTCCGGACTTAGAACTTACCGGAAACGATTTACAAGCTTTCCCCAAGAACGTGTTGGATCTCAGGAGCTTGAAGACCATCTACCTTGGAAACAACTCTATTAAGACCATTGACAAAGATACAATTCCGCGACTCAAGGAGATGAAACTTCAAGTCTTCCTTAACCCCAACCCCATCGCCTGCGACTGTAAGACGCGCGACATGATCTTGTGGCTAAAAAACACGTCTCAGACCTCGGAAGCTCATGGTCTCCCAGTGTGCCTCTCCACACAACCTAAACGGCACCCTGGTCTTCAACTTGAAAACTGACAACTTGAAGTGCATAAGCGAGGAGCTGGAGACCGCCTCTTACGTCTTCTTTGGCATAGTCTTGGCTCTGATAGGAGTTATATTCCTCATGGTCCTCTACTTGAACCGACGAGGGATTAAGAGGTGGCTCAATAACTTCCGGGAAGCCTGCAGGGACCAGATGGAGGGATATCACTACCGATACGAACAGGATTCAGACCCCAGGAGGTCGAATGCTTCAACTGGGATATAAAACTGGCCAAGCTGGTCTCCAGCGCTGGGACTGGGGGATTTATTTATTTTTTTCAATTTATTGCAATGCAAAAAGGAATGAAGTCATAAGATGTATATAATGTATATCTGCCTGTAGTTACACTGTATATACTGTATGAAATACATGTCACATCTAACTCTGGTGAGGAGGACTTCTTCTGGGATGAGTCAGGTGAAGGGAGTTACAGGGAAGGACACCCAGTGGTCGGGAGTCCCTGAGACGTCTCATGAAGGTCCTTGCAAACCATGTGTGAGGGGAGGAGGTCAATAAGGAAAAGATGCATTACAGATACATTATCTGTACTCAGAGAGTTATCACTGTGTTATCTGTGGTGTTACATAGGACTGCAGGTGACATCTACTACATTATCTGTACTTAGAGATATCACTGTGTTATCTGTGGTGTTACATAGGACTGCAGGTGACATCAACTACATTATCTGTACTCAGAGAGTTATCACTGTGTTATCTGTGGTGTTACATAGGACTGCAGGTGACATCTACTACATTATCTGTACTCAGAGTTATCACTGTTATCTGTGGTGTTACATAGGACTGCAGGTGACATCTACTACATTATCTGTACTTAGAGATATCACTGTGTTATCTGTGGTGTTACATAGGACTGCAGGTGACATCAACTACATTATCTGTACTCAGAGAGTTATCACTGTGTTATCTGTGGTGTTACATAGGACTGCAGGTGACATCTACTACATTATCTGTACTCAGAGAGTTATCACTGTGTTATCTGTGGTGTTACATAGGACTGCAGGTGACATCTACTACATTATCTGTACTCAGAGAGTTATCGCTGTGTTATCTGTGGTTTTACATAGGACTGCAGGTGACATCTACTACATTATCTGTACTCAGAGAGTTAGCACTGTGTTATCTGTGGTGTTACATAGGACTGCAGGTGACATCTACTACATTATCTGTACTCAGAGAGTTATCACTGTGTTATCTGTGGTGTTACATAGGACTGCAGGTGAAATCTACTACATTATCTGTACTCAGAGAGTTATCACTGTGTTATCTGTGGCGTTACACAGGACTGCAGGTGACATCTACTACATTATCTGTATTCAGAGAGTTATCACTGTGTTATCTGTGGTGTTACATAGGACTGCAGGTGTCATCTACTACATTATCTGTACTCAGAGAGTTATCACTGTGTTATCTGTAGTGTTACATAGGACTGCAGGTGACATACACTATATTATCTGTATTCAGAGAGTTATCACTGTGCTATCTGTGGTGTTACATAGGACTGCAGGTGACATCTACTACATAATCTGTACTCAGAGAGTTATCACTGTGTTATCTGTGGTGTTACATAGGACTGCAGGTGACATCTACTACATTATCTGTACTCAGAGAGTTATCACTGTTTTATCTGTGGCGTTACACAGGACTGCAGGTGTCATCTACTACATTATCTGTATTCAGAGAGTTATCACTGTGTTATCTGTGGTGTTACATAGGACTGCAGGTGTCATCTACTACATTATCTGTACTCAGAGAGTTATCACTGTGTTATCTGTGGTGTTACATAGGACTGCAGGTGACATCTACTACATTATCTGTACTCAGAGAGTTATCACTGTGTTATCTGCGGTGTTACATAGGACTGCAGGTGGCATCTACTACATTATCTGTACTCAGAGAGTTATCACTGTGTTATCTGTAGTGTTACATAGGACTGCAGGTGACATACACTATATTATCTGTACTCAGAGAGTTATCACTGTGTTATCTGTGGTGTTACATAGGACTGCAGGTGACATCTACTACATTATCTGTATTCAGAGAGTTATCACTGTGTTATCTGTGGTGTTACATAGGACTGCAGGTGACATCTACTACATTATCTGTACTCAGAGAGTTATCACTGTGTTATCTGTGGTGTTACATAGGACTGCAGGTGACATCTACTGCATTATCTGTACTCAGAGAGTTATCACTGTGTTATCTGTGGTGTTACATAGGACTGCAGGTGACATCTACTACATTATCTGTACTCAGAGAGTTATCGCTGTGTTATCTGTGGTTTTACATAGGACTGCAGGTGACATCTACTACATTATGTGTACTCAGAGAGTTATCACTGCGTTATCCGTGGTGTTACATAGGACTGCAGGTGACATCTACTACATAATCTGTACTCAGAGAGTTATCACTGTGTTATCTGTGGTGTTACATAGGACTGCAGGAGACATCTACTACATTATCTGTACTCAGAGAGTTATCACTACGTTATCTGTGGTGTTACATAGGACTGCAGGTGACATCTACCACATTATCTGAACTCAGAGAGTTATCACTGTGTTATCTGTGGTGTTACATAGGACTGCAGGTGACATCTACTACATTATCTGTACTCAGAGAGTTATCACTGCATTATCTGTGGTGTTACATAGGACTGCAGGTGACTTATACTACATTATCTGTACTCAGAGAGTTATCACTGTGTTATCTGTGGTGTTACATAGGACTGCAGGTGACATCTACTACATTATCTGTACTCAGAGAGTTATCACTGTGTTATCTGTGGTGTTACATAGGACTGCAGGTGACATCTAGTACATTATCAGGTACTCAGAGAGTTATCGCTGTGTTATCTGTGGTGTTACATAGGACTGCAGGTGACATCTACTACATTATCAGGTACTCAGAGAGTTATCACTGTGTTATCTGTGGTGTTACATAGGACTGCAAGTGACATCTACTACATTATCTGTACTCAGAGAGTTATCACTGTGTTATCTGTGGTGTTACATAGGACTGCAGGTGACATCTACTACATTATCTGTACTCAGAGAGTTATCACTGTGTTATCTGTGGTGTTACATAGGACTGCTGGAGACATCTACTACATTATCTGTACTCAGAGAGTTATCACTGCGTTATCTGTGGTGTTACATAGGAC
Source organism: Rhinella marina (assembly GCA_900303285.1). NCBI lineage: Eukaryota > Metazoa > Chordata > Amphibia > Anura > Bufonidae > Rhinella > Rhinella marina. Next base: position 44,351 of record ONZH01003286.1, read on the forward strand.
TGCAGGGGACATCTACTACATTATCTGTACTCAGAGAGTTATCACTGTGTTATCTGTGGTGTTACATAGGACTGCAGGTGACATCTACTACATTATCTGTACTCAGAGAGTTATCACTGTGTTATCTGTGGTGTTACATAGGACTGCAAGTGACATCTACTACATTATCTGTACTCAGAGAGTTATCACTGTGTTATCTGTGGTGTTACATAGGACTGCAGGTGACATCTACTACATTATCTGTACTCAGAGAGTTATCACTCTTCGATGACGAAGTGGTAAAAAATGCTGCCGATAAGTCAGATCGAGTCATCAGCGGCTGCAGTTCTCTCTGTATCAATGCAACATAAACATTCAGAGGCTACAATGTATCCAGTGCTCTAAGCCAGAAAGGGGAGGGGTTTAGGGGTTTTTGTCAGAGGAGTAGTTTTTACATCAAATTCATGAAGGGTTTGAGCCATTTTCTGTGATTTGCGCTGGACCATCCAAGTCGTATTGTGTGCAACAAATTTTAAAAAATTAAGTGTGATCATTTGTAAATTTGTCAACTGGCTTCAAACTATGCAGACTCTCCAAAAAATTAGCGAAGTCACGTATTAGTACATTACATTAATTAAAGTGTAACTGCCATTTCATTTTTTACCCTAATGGCGTGTATACCCTGCTGTATAAGTGCTTTTGTGCTGTAAACTGTAATCATTTTCAGTTTTACCTGCTAATAACCCCCACAGATGCTACTTTCCTATTCAGCTGCTCTCATCTCAGAGTGTTGCCATATGCAGGTCGTCTCTAAATAAGAGACAGATCAGCACTGGGAAGAGGAGCTCAGCCCTGAGAGCCTGATGCTGGGCTGAGGCAGAAAGTGGAGGGGGGAGGGCTGCTTTACAGGCTGATATCTCCTGAATGTTACCAGCTAGAAACATGGAACTTCAAGGGTTTGTTTGAAAGATCACAGTCCAGGCTTTCGTTCAAGACCAAAATGAGAGCTCTTAGCAACAGAGGAGAAATTACTGTTAGAAACCGAGTCGGGAATAATTGTGAGCATTCATTCACAGCATCCCGAATTCTACTGAACAGATTTATGTCCTTCTGGTATTGTCTGAAAGCCTGAAATGTCTCATAGCTTTCAAGCTGGTACCAGAGATATGAGCAGCTAAAGCAGCCCTTCTTCTTCCCTGTCAGTGTGGAAGATAATGAAGGAAAAGTGACTATTAAGAGGCTAAAACAAATGCTTACTGATTTCATGTAATTGCAGGGCTTGTCTCTGCTTAGATGTATGTGAGAGGATACACACTGCTCTGGGGTAGTGGGGGAGATTATCTGCATTCTGATTGGTTTCGTCTGTCTCTGGTTAGCTATATGTGAGAGGATACACACTGCTCTGGGGTAGTGGGGGAGGTTATCTGCATTCTGATTGGTCTTGTCTGTCTCTGGTTAGCTGTATGTGAGAGGATACACACTGCTCTGGGGTAGTGAGGAGGTTATCTGCATTCTGATTGGTCTTGTCTGTCTCTGGTTATTTATATGTGAGAGGATACACACTGCTCTGGGGTAGTGGGGAAGGTTATCTGCATTCTGATTGGTCTTGTCTGTCTCTAATTAGCTGTATGTGAGAGGATACACAAGGCTCTGGGGTAGTGGGGAGGTCATCTGTATTCTGATTGGTCTTGTCTGTCTCTGGTTAGCTATATGTGAGAGGATACACACTGCTCTGGGGTAGTGGGGAAGGTTATCTGCATTGTGATTGGTCTTGTCTGTCTCTAATTAGCTGTATGTGAGAGGATACACACTGCTCTGGGATAGTGAGGAGGTTATCTGCATTCTGATTGGGCTTGTCTGTCTCTGGTTAGCTGTATGTGAGAGGATACACATGGCTCTGGGGTAGTGAGGGAGATTATCTGCATTCTGATTGGTCTTGTCTGTCTCTAATTAGCTGTATGTGATAGGATACACACTGCTCTGGGGTAGTGAGGAGGTTATCTGCATTCTGATTGGGCTTGTCTGTCTCTGGTTAGCTGTATGTGAGAGGATACACATGGCTCTGGGGTAGTGGGGGAGGTTATCTGTATTCTGATTGGTCTTGTCTGTCTCTGGTTAGCTATATGTGAGAGGATACACACTGCTCTGGGGTAGTGAGGAGGTTATCTGCATTCTGATTGGTCCTGCAAGTGCATGTGAGAAGAGCAAAAGCTTATGGGAAGTGAGGGAAATACAGGATGGCCTCAAGGACAGGGCAAAGATCACCACAGGAAGAGCAGCAGAGGCCATCTTAGGAAGATGCTGAAATAGAGGCACAAAGAAAAAGGGAGGCTAAGGGCTAAATACAGACATCAGAAAGGTAAAATTAACTGAAAAATACAGCTTCATGAATATCTGCCCTTCAGCATCACATATGGTAGGAATTTCATTTTTGGTATTAAAACGGCAGTTACACTTTAAGTTAATCTGTGCGACAAATTTAACAAATGAAGGCAATGAGCGGAGCCTTTGGGAGCAACAGCACCACCCTCATTTCTCTTAGGGACCTCCTATCTGCATATCATAAAACATACATTTTCTCAAGAAGATGGAACCAAAACCACGACGTTCAACTGTCAAGCACACGTGAGGCGATGTTATGGTGATGCCAGGACCCCTTTATTGTGTTTTTGCCATGTGCAACAAAACTGCAACCTGTGAACCTGGCTGCACACTGTACAGGGCATAATGGGGGCGTGGCTTATGAGGAGGCGGGGCTTAATATGCTACAAAAACGTTGGCAAATGTAAGCCAACCAATAAAAAATGTCTAGCCATGCAGCAAACATCCTCCAGCTGCTTTACACTGCTGCTGTAAAGGGGGGTGAGGAAGGGGCGGGGTTAGTTACATTCGTTTTTCTCCGATTTGTTGCTGCAAATTTTTTGTCCCCTTATAGGGAGGGGTTGAGAAAAAAACTGCAGGAGCATTTCTAAAGTGCAGCACAAACAACGGCACAAAGTGCGGCAACACAGACTAAAGGTAAACTGACCAGACAGTCCCCTCATGATGACTTCCTCCTGTACAGTAAGTTTAAGGGGGGGGGGGGGGGTGGAGCTTGGAATATCGTAAAGAGGTCTGTGTCCTACATCAGTAGATAGGAGATAGATAGATAGATAGATAATAGATAGATTGATAGACTGATAGATATTTAATAGATGATAGATCAGATAGATAGATAGATTGATAGATAATAAATAGATAATAGATGATAGATCAGATAGATAGATAGATAGATAGATAGATAGATAGATAATAGATAGAGAGAGAGAGAGAGAGAGAGAGAGAAAGGAGATAGATAGATAGATAGATAGATAGGAGATAGATAGATAGATAGATAGATATAAGATAGATAGATATGAGATAGATAGATAGATAGATAGATAGATAGATAGATAGATAGATAGATAAATAGATAGATAATAAATAGATAATAGATGATAGATCAGATAGATAGAAAATAGATAGATAATAGATAATAGATAGATAGATACTAAACAAAAAATGGCAGCAGCACTAGATAAGCCATGACACATGAACATGAGGTGAATATGTGAAAAAGTAGAAAAGCATAACTGCTATATAGTAATATGGAAGCTCTTAGCGCATATACATGATCATAGATATGTCGGGCTCATCCACCAACGATCAAGGTGGCCTCCAATCGGATGAGTCCTACACTAACACTGACCTGCATCCTACATAAACCGGCAGGCCCATATCAGGGGAACATCATATCCGGTCAGAAGCTGCACCAGTCTGAACAGGAGTGCTAAATTCCCAGAGGAGGCCAATCCTCCTCTATATATACAAAATGACAAAAAACAGACAGCACCTCCTACAGATGAAAGTCAGGTGCAAGCTACCTGCTGGCTAGTTAAATACTAAACAAAAAATGGCAGCAGCACTAGATGAGCCATGACATATCTATGATCATGTATATGCGCTAAGAGCTTCCATTTTACTTACTATATAGCAGTTATGCTTTTCTACTTTTTCACATATTCACCTCATGTTCATGTGTCATGGCTTATCTAGTGCTGCTGCCATTTTTTGTTTAGTATTTAACTAGCCAGCAGGTAGATTGCACCTGACTTTCATCTGCAGGAGGTGCTGTCTGTTTTTTGTCATTTTTTAGATAGATTGATTGATAGACTGATAGATATTAAATAGATAATAGATGATAGATCAGATAGATAGATAGATTGATAGATAATAAATAGATAATAGATGATAGATCAGATAGATAGATAGATAGATAGATAGATAGATAATAGAGAGAGAGAGAGAGAGAGAGAGAGAGAAAAGGAGACAGATAGATAGATAGATAGACAGACAGGAGATAGATAGATAGATAGATAGATAGATAGATAATAGAGAGAGAGAGAGAGAGAGAGAGAAAAGGAGATAGATAGATAGATAGATAGATAGATAGATAGACAGACAGGAGATAGATAGATAGATAGATAGATAGATAGATAGATAGACAGATAGGAGATAGATAGATAGATAATAAATAGATAATAGATGATAGATCAGATAAATAGATAGAAAATAGATAGATGATAGATCAGATAGATAGATAGATAGATAGATAGATAGATAATAGATAGATAGATAGATAGATAGATAGATAGATAGAAAGGAGATAGATAGATAGATAGGTAGATAGATAGATAGATAGATAGATAGATAGATAGGAGATAGATAGATAGATAGATAGATAGATAGATAGATAGATAGGAGATAGGAGATAGATAGATAGATAGATAGATAGATAGATAGATAGATAGATAGATAGATAGATAGATAGATAGATAGAAGATAGATAGATAGATAGATAGGTGATAAATAGGAGATAGATAGATATGAGATACATTAGATAGATAATAAATCATATATGTATATGAGAGATAGATAATAGATAGATAGAAGATATATAGATTAAAACATACCATAGACATATATATTGTCACATAGTGTAACCCTTTCTGTGCTAGGAAGAAGTTAGTCCGATCAAGGAGCTCTCCACTACCCAAACCCTTTCTATGCTGGTGATGCTGTCCTGTACAATGCTGCCATCTAGTGTTTGTCTGATAGAACCACATCAGGATTCATCTCCACTATACAAGCTCCATATATACCGGGGCCGATTTACTAATCCTATAAAAATTTTTCACTATGGAGGTAATTTGTCAATCTGGGCCTTTTGAAGGTATTTTTCTGACACAAATATACAAAATGTTGCACTCCATTTGTTATATTTGTCCTACACCTGTTAATTTTTCTTCCCATCTTATTTATTATAAAGGTTCCATTTTGTTAATACAGGATGCCGGGTGTGGCACAAAACACAGAAAAACCACAAGCCCTTCATAAATTTGTTACAAAAGCTTCTCCACCAAAATCCTCTGCTGTTTCGGTCCACTTGCTTTTGTACATGACCCCTCAGCGTCCCATAAAGTTCCCATTACAATCCTCAGTGCTCCGCACTCATCGGAATATTATGTCATTGTATAGATAAGGGGGGACCAGGGGCGTACATAGAAATCAAGGGGCCCCATAGCGAATCTCAGAACTGGGCCCCCCACCCAAATATAAAGTACAATTATTGTAACTGTATATTGTGTATATATGTATAAAAGTGTTACCTGCAGTCCTATGTAAAACCACAGATAACACTAGTGTAGATCATGTGGTAGTGTTACCTTCCTCCTTAGTCTGCCTCCCTGTGCCTCTCTCACAGACTCCATGCTGGCGGCGCTGCCTCCTCTTCCGTCTTCCTCTTCTTGCCCCGACAGAACGTCCTGATGCAGCTGCGTCAGGACATAAGAACACTGGTCATGGTGATGGTGACAGACACAGGGACTGACACACACAGGGGGACAGACACACACAGGGACAGACACACACAGGGGGACAAAAACACCGGGACAGACACACACAGGAGGACAGACACACAGACACAAACAGGGACCGACACACACAAGGACAGACACACACAGGGACAGGCACACACAGGGGGACAGACACACACAGGGACAGGCACACACATGGGGACAGACACACACAGGGGGGCAAACACACAGGGACAGACACACACAGGGGGCAAACACACAGGGACAGACACACACAGGGGGGTAAACACACAGGGAGAGACACACACAGGGGGGCAAACACACAGGGACAGACACAAACAGGGGGACAGACGCACCCAGGGAGACAGACACACACAGGGGGGCAAACACACAGGGACAGAAACACACAGGGGGACAGACACATACAGGGACCGACACACACAGGGACAGACACACACACAGGGAAAGGCACACAGAGGGACACACAGGGGCACAGAGGGACAGGGACAAACACACACACAGGGACAGACACACACAGGGACAGACACACATACACAGGGACAGACACACACAGGGACAGGGGCCCAAAGGGACAGGGACAAACACACACAGGGACAGGTACACACAGGGATAGGGACACAAAGGGACAGGGACACACACACACAGGGACAGACACAGGGGGACAGACACATACACACAGGGACACACACACATGGACAGACACACACAGCTAGGCCTCACCAAACTCCAGCCTCACTCCTCTCCGTACAGAACCACAGCTCTCTGCTCCTCTGGCTCCTCTCCCACTGGTCACATGGGCGGATGACATCAGGAAGGTCCTTTAGCCTACAGCACGATCTATCCCTGGACTGCAGGGGTGAGTGGACCTACAGGAGGAGGGTAACATCAGATAGGATGATGTTTCCTTCCTCTGCTACTATGTCGGCTTGTATGCGGTAAGACTAGAAAGTGAGGGGGCCATTCAGTCCCGCTGGGCCCCATAGCCATGGCGTGGTCTACAGCCATTGGCAGTACACCACTGGGACGGACCCTGCTGCTGCTAACTCTGTGTTCTTTCCAGCAGGTGGCGCTCCAGCTCTACAGGGGGCTAGCAGTTCATTATATCTGTATACTACACTGGTTGGCTGCAGACTATGTGATAGTTTGGGGGGGCTTGGTGGATTCATATGTGAAGGTGGCACCCTGCAGGGTGTGTGTGGGTCATGACTTCAGCTTATTAGAAGAGTCAGAAACTTCTGGGTGTAGTGTATGACCATTACATGGCACCCCACTCAAGGATGGGGTGCTGACTGACACAGACTCGGACTCAACCATGAGATTGAGGCAGATAGCGTATGGTCACAGACTCTCAGAGGTGGGCATTCACCATGCCCCCAGCCCCAGGATGGTCCCTGTAGTCAGGCCAGCTATCTTCCAATTACAATCCTCTGTTCCGTACAACTTGGCGGTCAACATTAACTTCACTGGTGCTTACAGTTTGAGGATGTGATCTCCTTGAGGAGGTAAGTGCTCTGACAGTACTTATGGGGCACCCCTTACAAGTTTCTGCAGCCCATTGACACATTCTGCCCATCAGCTCATTGATGGACAACCCCAGGTCTAACATACATCGGGACGGGTTCTCCAGCACTTGATGTGGTCTGAGCCCACCACTACAACCACGGCAACAAAACTATTTTACATGGGACACAGCATGCAGATAAATGCAAGCTACCCACCCCCAGAGTAAAATCTCACACATCAATACTAGAAGACACACACACATCCAGAAATCCCATTTCTTTTCTTCCTTCAAATAGGTAGATCTCTGCCTCAGCCACACACTGATTCACTTCCTGTCTGCTGCTCCTTTTATAATCTCCTACTTTCTGCTAAAACAGAGACATCTAGTATACATTATTACAATGTAGGATACACAGCATGAACCTAACCATAAGACCAAACTTCAACCTTCTACATACAGAGGCCCTATTATGGTTACATACAACAGCATGAGGCCCAGGACAGTGGATTCCACAGTGTGTTGAGTCTATTTTTTGCTTGATAGAACATTAAAGGGGTTTTCTGCAATTTTCATATTGACTTCGGAAACCCATGCCGATCAGCTGTGAGCCCTTCAATCTCTTTCTGGACCGGTGACATCACATTCATTGGTCACATTACCTAGGCGCAGCTGAGCTCCATTCAAGTGAATGGGGCTTAGCTGCGATACCAAGCTCAGCCACTATCCAATGGATGGCGCTGTGTTTGGTAAACTGCGAGGAGGCCGAGGTGTTCATTAGAGCTCCAGTGAGCGCTGTGGCTTCCTAAAACAGCTGATTGATAGGGGTGCCAGGAGTTGGACCCCTGCTAATCTGATATTGATAACCTATCTCGAGGATAACCTATCAATATGAAAGTCCCAGAGAAAACTTTTAATGAGCAATGGATGGAAATCTTATGGACTCGACACAGAAGGAGAGCTACCCATAGGAGCTTACAATCTATGAGATGAGATCATGCACACAGACATATTACATGTATGGAGCAGTGACCGCGCTCCTGTTAAGCCTGAACTGCAGTTAGGAAAGGAGAATACCATACGTACGGTTCTGTGGGTCTTAAGGAGGAATTCCAGCCAAGTAGAAGTAAAAGGTAAATTCTACTTACATTATGGGGGTCTGACCACTGGAACCCCCCGAAAACACTAGAAGTGGAGGATTCCTGCCCCCCAGAGTTGTACAGAATAATATACTTGCATGTAGCTCCATAGGTATGAAAGATAGTCATAGTCTAGATATTCACCTACAACAGTACAGCAACAGAGGGAAGCTTAGTCTGAAATCTATTTCCTGTCTCTGCACACCCTCAGAGTGCTCCTCAGTCTATCCCTCATGATTTACACCACAGTTCTGCTCTATTAAGGAAAGAAAATCTGTGATCAATGGTGAATGGTGGGAAGTTGTACATTGGGTTCAGTCATTTCTAGGGTCTGGTAACTCTGAAGAAGGTATAGTGCACCAGCAAAGTCCTATAATGCTCCTGCTCAGGAGTGAGAAGATGGGTGGACTACATACTTAGTATGGATGGCCTACAAATGGTATAGCCCTCCATCAAAACCCTATAAACACTCCTTCTTTCCAGCTTTATATTACAGCAAAAGCTCATGCTGATGCAACAAGGGATGGTGGAATACCTTACACATAAAGCTTGCCGTCCTATAACTGTTGGGGACCCACAAGGAGAAAATCCCATGGAGGATGAGGTGGAGGAGGATGAGAATCTACCACTGGAGGAGGAGGAGTTGGTTGATAATCATGATGACAATGGTCGCACCCAAACAGACAAACTTGTTCTCCTCCAGTGCACAAAACATCACTTTTGTCAAAATGAAGGAGGCATGTGCATAGAGCCCCTGAGGAGCCGATGCAGAAGATGAAAGTGGTAGTGGCCCCGATGAGATGTTGTGGTGCAGTGAATAAGTGATGTGAAGGAGCCAGGCAGAGATTATTAATTATTTAACAATGAACGTCTTTCTTTACTGAGTGCAAAAAACATAAAACGGCACATCCAACAGCAGATCGTACAACGTCCAATTCTTGCTCCCAGATAAAGGAGTATGGTGGCTGGCGATGTGGCAGAAGATGGCACTCAGAAGTTTGCTAGATGACAATGTCTCTCTCTCCTGATTCACTTACCCATGGCTATACTCTGGCACCAGTGACTGTAGATGTCCACAAGCAGGCTTCTTGCTGTGCCTGTCCAGAACTGTGGTGAAGGTGTCTTAATGTGTTTCCCCTCCTCTTGCAGTTGAATCTGTATTGCCTGATTACTCTACTAATATTGCACCATGGTCTCTGAGATTTCTGAAGCCAGGGACCCTGCAGGCTTCAGGAGTAGTTGTCTCAGATGGACTGACTCATGGCCTGGAGAAGTGGGAGCTGAATTGCAGGCTCCATCAGTCTCCTCTCTCTGACTCACTTTAACTAGCTCTGCCACTCCCTTGGCAGGAAGTTGGACCAGCCCACTCCTACCAAGAGGGGAGGAATGAAATGGTAAGTCCCATTGATTTTGCAAAATACTGTCAAACATACCCCATCTGCTGGTGAACAAGGTATACTGCATGAAATGTGAGACAGGTTGAAAGTTACATAACATTGCATTACTAACTAATTACCCCCAGGTATGTGGATCTGTGAGGATTTTCACACACCACTAGCTCTGGCCAATGAATGGATCTGCCATTGCTGACAGTGGTTATTTATCGAAGGCCCATTCATGCCACTGCTGCTCTCTGTCTGCTTGCCATCATGTTCTATTCAGTTTTGCTGCTGCCACCACAGCTGCTATTCCCCTATTGCCACTACTACTACCCCTACATAGTCACACATGCTGTGCTGCTGCTACTTCTGCTGCTAATATTTACCCCTACACAGTTGCATACCCCTACTGTGTCCATGAGGTTCTACATCCGCTCTGTACTGCTTATGCCCCTCAAAAAAGGATAATTTTTTAATGCATGTTCAGAACAAGTCACTATTTCTTTCTATACTACTGTGAATAAACAGAGGCAGCCATCTGCCGCCATTAGGGCATAATTTTTGAATGCTTTTTCACAACAAGCCACAGTTTTTCCAACATCACAGTGAGTGTTTCAACACCATTTGCACATAGTAAGGAACAATTTTCACAATGTTTCTAATATATGTCAGTGTCACTCTAACATTATTTGATATTTAAAAAGAAAAAAGGGGATTTCAGTCAGCACATCCCAGTGCACAGGTGCACGTTGTTATGGCTAAATGCACAAGGAAAGGAAAATACATACAATGCAACGACACACTGCCAACCAAATAAAGCACAAAATGCCATAGAGATATGAGGTATTCTGGAGCTAATCCTATGCTTGTTTAGTAAGCCCGTCCACCAAATCGTCAAGGTGATCTCTGTAGGACGGAAACCTAACACTATTTCCTACCTGTTATGTGCCAACCTTGGCTTCCATATAATCAGGGGGTGTTTGGTTCCACATGCATGCTGGGTCCCTTCTGGCTTTTGCCATTTGTTTTGCTTCAAAGGCCTCCACTAATACAGGGATGCAGGTACCAGCTGCATGCATTATTTGATATTTCTCTCTTTACTTTGGAGAGCTTGAAAGGGGAGGAGAAAAAAATTGAAAATAAAAATAAAAATAAGAGAGAAAAAATATGCATTAAACCTCATTTTTCAGGCCAATTGTAGAACTTTCAATTTGGGTAGAATCGATTTGGGCCCAAATCAAAGTTTTAGACTACTTAGAACCAGACCGGAAAAAATTTAAAGAAAGGCGTAAATATTTCATTTGAAATTATTATAGTTAGAGATGAGCAAATCATCCAAAATTTGCTTCGCCGAATGTTTGTCGAATTTTTCAAAAGATTCGTACTTCATGCGAATCTATTCGGCCTTAGCTGTGTACGAATCATACGTTATTATGTGGTGCTTTGCGAACATTCGCGCACTAATAACAAACATACAGTTGAGAAATGCTCAGGGAGGCTGTCCTCTATAACTGCCGGATTATGAGGTGGGGTTCGGTGGCTGTTTATTTCAGAGAATGCAGAAGGGACACCACTAGGAGGGGGGACTGAAGGCTGAGAGGTGGCAGAAAATGACAGTCTGACCCCTGGCTACATATGTATACTGTATCAGCAGATGACAGCAGATCATCCGACTGAGATGAGCGTGCCATCCACTCCACTACCTCATCCACTTTCTCCTCCACTACAATTTTGCGCCTTGGTGGGTTAGCCTGGTGGAACACCGGCCAAGTATTGCGAATTCTACAAATAGAAGCTCCGGCTACAGGTCCTTTGGCACTTCTGCCCTGTGCCACATTCTCCCTTTTTTTTAGAGCTCGAGGTCTGGCTGGAACTGGACCCCTTTGGCTTATCCATTCCAGATATTTTCACTTGACTGTGGCCCTGCAGCTGGTCTTTGTCTCTCTCCCTGTCTCTCTCACTATCTCTCTCCCTTTCTCTCTCCCTGTCTATCTCCTTGTCTCTCTCCCTGTCTCTCTCCCTATCTCCCTCCCTGTCTCTCTCCCTGTCTCTCTCCCTGTCTCTCTCCCTATCTCTCTCCCTGTCTCTCTCCCTGCCTGATTAATTACTGGCCCTGCACTTGCCCTGCAGTATCCCTAATGTGTAATATGGATTCCCTGAACAATTACACCACAATTTTAACACAAGAGTTCTCTGTCTCTCAGAACTTCACACACAGTGCTTCTGCTCGTCTCAGCAGTTGCAGCACAACTGATGCGTCACTGGCTTACCAAGCCTGAGCCAATCAGAGCAAGCCCTGCCCACTAGGTCAGGTGACCGCTTTCTTCCCGGGCTTTTTGCCGCACGAATAAAAAACTAAAAGTAAAAGTTTTGCTAATTAACTGAGTTCGTACACAACAGCGTATAAAGTCACTTATATGTAGCATTAGCGTACAATTTATCGGACAAGTACGTGGTGAATGCATAGAAAGTTTTAAGAACATTTTCCAATCTAACGGAGCGAATCTCAAAAAATCTGGATTCGCTTCGAAGTGAAAAAATTTGTAAGATTCGGTACGAATCTACGAAGCGGCGAATAGATTCGCTCATCTCTAATTATAGTCAATAAAGCATACTTGAGTTTACGCCTCACTGGATACAATTTCTATCATTAGTATCTCCTCTTCGTCAGATACAGGTTGGGGAAGAAGCGGTCACTATAATGAGATCCCAGTGGAGAGGATACATTAATAAACTCATTCATATCATAAATTGATTCCCGCAGGGAGCGCCAGTGTCTATTTAGGCAACACCCCAGCTCCGCTCATTCTCCGAGCTGCCCTCGGATGTCTGACAGCTGAGACGCAGGTTTGTAGAATTTTATCAGAAAACTTGACTCTAACTTAACCTGTAATTTCCGTTTTCATGTAGTCAAGAACAGAAAGTCTGGAAACTTTACACTTTTATTATTCTGTAGTTTTGGTATTTTTGGATATTCTGGGATTTTATTTTAGTTTGTTCTTTAAATTCATTTCAGATTCGAGGTAGTTGTATATTTTTATGGTAAGGGATTGATCCTTCAAGGAGTCACTGGTAAGGTTGTACGTGACACTGTTTTAGGAGAAATTCTCTTATTATCCATGGGGCTCTTTATTTACTGATCAGATTTCCAACCAAACTTAAAAAAAAAAATCTAACTAAACACATAAAATGGCCATTGACTATGATCCATTCAGTTCTTCTCTTCCCTCAAGTTGTTGAAAGCTCTTCTCAATCATTTTTTCAGACTTAACTGTTTGATACTATTTCACATAGGTTCAACTGAGTATCATTGTACAGTATAACCGGAACAAATCAGATTTCTAAAAATCTGACCAAAAAAAACCTTGAGTTCGTTAGGCTAGCACTCCATGGCTCCTTGGCATCACCACAACTTACATTATGACTTCCGTGTTTCCCTTCAGCCCAAAACTTAGACTGGTTGGACACCTTCTATAGCAGTTGGCGAAACACTGTCCCTCCAGACCCCCTGTACACACACATGCTTGGCTTGGCCGAGGATTTAGTTGTTCTGAAAAGGGAGAGAGGAGAAAGCCATTCACCAGACACTTTTGGTAGAAGCTTATCTCCCCAAATGCAAAAGAACTGGGCAAGTTGTGGTTGTTATTCACCATGACATCTGCCGTCAGTGGAGAGTAGAGATGTCCACATACATATTACATTTTTGACCGGTGTACATCTGATGTCTATAGCCAGCTTTCCTGTCTGCTGTATCCTGTTGTCTCAGAGTCAAGAAATAGACAGCACTAAGAAACTGTCCAACAGAATTTCGGGGACTGATAGCGGCGCTGCTGAAGACTCCCAGGAACGTGAGCTTTATTGGAGAGAAACAACTAATTTCAGGATAGATCCCTTCGTCCACTCCAATACATCAGGATCCACTACACAAAACAGCAGCTTAAAAATACATTTTGGCAGCAAGAAAACATTCAAGGGCAAATAGAACCAACCCCCTCCTATAGATTGACAACACAGGAGAATAACAAGCAGAAAATAAGACGTACAAAATAACATGAAGAAAATAACACGGATACAGCAATTCAGCTTTACAATTCATTGTAAGCAAAAACACAAGAATAAGGTAAAGACGGATAAAATGGAGCAACATGAGTACAGAATATTAATACAATAGTTTCATCCTGTACTAACAAATAAAAAAAAGATGTAAATAAATGTATCCAATAAAATAGTAGAAATGATCAATGTAAGATACTAAGATTTGTGGTCTTTCATACATACATCTATACATTTACTCACATACAGAGGCTATCCAGCATTCTATAAATACAAGGGAGAGATGCAATACTAGAGGAGGCCACAGGAGGGCACTAGAACATCTGAGATAAAAATGAAGTTCTGAGGTAAATGAAGGAATGAATATAATATAATCCAATATTAATATTCTAAACCTATAAATTTATATTACAGGGCAGTTTCAGGGATCTGGTTGAGGCCATAAGGATGGATTGATTACAATTTATATCCAGAAGACTTCACGTCTGAGAGCTTTGAACCAGTGTTAAGTGTGTTTGGGAATATGATGGATGGGACTGTCCTCATGAAAGTAGGTACATTGCTTAGATAGACCTTACTTTAGATATTTCTTCCTGACGTTCCGATAATGACTGGGTCTATTCTGTCGTTCCTGCGTTGTAGTCCACATTCTCATTCCATTAGATAGATGACAGATCCTGATTTACAAGTAAGACCGTGTTTGATGATAAGTTTCTGAGATTTAACATTCAAATTGAATTCCTTAAAGGGGTTGTCCCACAAAAAATATTCTACAGTTTTCAAACCAGCACCTGGATCTGAATACTTTTGTAATTGCATGTCATTAAAAATTTTTTATAGTTACTGAGTTATTCCGTAAAATGTTTCTGTATAGTGCCACTTGCTTAGTTTCAGTTTCATCCTTCAACTGCCTCCTAAGCTGTGAGAGGCAGAGCTGAGACACGCCTCCTGAGCTGTTATAGGGAGAGCTGAGACACGCCTCCTGAGCTGTGATAGGGACAGCTGAGACATGCCTCCTGAGCTGTGATAGGGAAAGCTGAGACACGCCTCCTGGGCTGTGATAGGGAGAACTGAGACACGCCTCCTGAGCTGTGATAGGCAGAGCTGAGACACGCCTCCTGAGGCTGTGATAGGGACAGATGAGACACGCCTCCTGAGCTGTGATAGGGAGAGCTGAGACATACCTCCTGAACTGTGATAGGGAGAGCTGAGACACGCCTCCTGAGCTGTGATAGGGAGAGCTGAAACACGCCCCTGATCTGTGACAGGGAGAGCTGAGACACACCTCCTGAGCTGTGATAGGGACAGCTGAGACACGCCTCCTGAGCTGTGATAGGGAGAGCTGAGACACGCCTCCTGAGCTGTGATAGGGACAGCTGAGACACGCCTCCTGAGCTGTGATAGGGAGAGCTGAGACACGCCTCCTGAGCTGTGATAGGGACAGATGAGACACGCCTCCTGAGCTGTGATAGGGAGAGCTGAGACATACCTCCTGAACTGTGATAGGGAGAGCTGAGACACGCCTCCTGAGCTGTGATAGGGAGAGCTGAAACACGCCTCCTGAGCTGTGATAGGGAGAGCTGAGACACGCCTCCTGAGCTGTGATAGGGAGAGCTGAGACATACCTCCTGAACTGTGATAAGGAGAGCTGAGACACGCCTCCTGAGCTGTGATAGGGAGAGCTGAGACACGCCCCCTTAGCTGTAGTGGAAAAGACACTCCCCGAGCTGTCAGCTTGATATGAATCTAGTAGAGCAATGACTGGGGAGATCTCTGGATTCATGTGAGGTACAGGCTGGTTCTAGCTTTGTTAGAAAGAGGTTGTCATGTGCTATATGATGTCTGATTTTCATTTTTTACATTATTCATGGGATAACCCCTTTAAGCTTTTGTAGGGTAGATAGCGATACAAACTCAGCCGCTGAAGTCGAGAGCCCCCGGTGAGGAGTGAGGAGATGTCGGTGTTACTGTATTACTGGACATAAGGTGTAGTCGAATGTTAATTCTCAGAAACATGGTCTTACTTGTATATCAGAACATCTAGTCCATCTCATGGAATGTGAATGTGGACTACAACACGTGAGCCAGAATACACAGGGGCAACATGATAGACTGAGAATCGGCAGAATCGGTCCAAGATCAGGATGAAATATCTAAAGTAAGGTCTGAGCATTAACCTACTATCATGTAGACAATCCCAACTGCATTCATATTATTCCCATCCTAAAGATACTTACCACAGGTTCAAAGATATATAAATTGCCGTCGGTCCACCATTACAGCCTCAGTTACGTCCCTGATACTGCCCTGTACTATAAGTTTATAGGTTTAGAATATTAATATTAGATTATAGCAGCATCACATTATAACGCTATAGTTTTTATTTTTATCTTGTGTATTCTAGCAGGCTCTTGTGGCCACTTCTAGTATTTGAAATATCCATTGTATTTATAGGATAGCCTCCATATGTGAGTAAATTAATGATGAGTGAACCAGTTAGGACCGAGCTTTGCTATTTTTTTGGATGGCAGACAAAGCCTAGTCTTTCCGGGTTTGTTTTGGACGAATCCACTAAGACGATACTTAGCGCTATTTTCATCCACATGTCGGTGGCAAAAAAGTACTAGGGAGGAAGAAGAAAGGTTCGCACGTGACTATTTAAAATAGTTTTTGAGGGGTTCAGTTTAATTAAGCTGAATATATAAATAGCAATACTCCTGGTGTGGCAGCAATCTACCAGTGTGTGTAAAGGTATAATTTAGCATCAAGCCTCAATCATCTGTTTATGCATATTCAGTTTCAACATGGTTGCAATTTAAAATTGTTTTGGGGGATTGTTAAATTTAATTAAACCAGAATATATATATATATATTCTGGTTTAATTAAATTATATATATATATATAATTACTATAAGACACACGGTAGGGCAACAATCTACTTGTGAGTGATAACAAGAAATTGAGAATGAGGCCTGACCCTTAATTATCTGTTAATGTTCATTTATTTCTCCACACGGTTGTAATTTAGATTTTTGGGGAATTGTTGAATTTAATTAAACCAGCATATTACAGCAGGAGACAGCCTAGGGTAACAATTTACCAGGGAGTGTTAACACAATATTAAGGTTCAGGCCTTAATCATCCATTTATGTTTGCACCTCCTCCTTACAGCTCCAAGAAATGCTTTTACTGGAGTCCTCTCAGTCTTCACTGACATGTCTTAGAATGGTGCCTCCCTTTTTCCTAAGATGTGGCAAGAAAATATATGGCAGATATTCAATGACTTGTGTGAGAGCCCTCACCATTTGAGCTGCCCAAAGGAGGAGGCTGGTGACCACATGCATACCTGTAGCCACAGCATTGGCAGTGGGGGCAGCAATAGTGGAAGTCAGGGAATGCGCAGAGCAGGTGAGGGGCTCCAGGAGCCCATCATGATATCTTACAGTCTGATAAAAGCGGCAGGGAGGGTGTGGACAGGACCTAGGAGCTGGATCGAGGTGCTGAGGAGAAGGCAACATCAGTGGAGAAGGGCGGTGGTGGCAGCAATAAAGTGCAGAGGCAACGTACCTCTCAAAGAACAGCCAGAGCCACGTCTACTTTGGAATCTGGTGATGCCGCTGACACTTCAGGTAACTTAGGCCCAAAACGTACCAGAGCTAAGCCCAGCTCAGCTGCGTCTAGCTCTGTGCGAGCAATTCCTGTATGGTGCTTTTTCCTCCACCAGCAATTACCTTGTCTACAAGCTATACCCCCACCTGGCCACGTTGCTGGTGGTGCAGTCGCTGCAGTACCATTGTAGTAGAAACTCCCATGGGGAAGGGGGAGGAAGAGGAGTGGGAGTGCAGGAGAAAGAGAATGATGATGATGACGACGACGGTGACACCGACCACGACACCTAATTATCTCAGTGGGGTGCGGAGGTGAAAAGAACTGGCTTCTGGCCAGAATGATGACCTGTAGACTCATTTGCTTCATTGACATCAAGCAGTCTGATGATTACTGGATAGTCATGCTTTTAGACCCTTGCTACCAGGGCAAATTGGGGGAATGTTTTCTTCTCACAGAAAGGGAGGACAAATTATGGGACTAACAGGAGACACTGTGTACACAGCTTGCCGCAGCCTATGGCGAGCAGACACCTGCTGCAAGCGTCTCTGAATGGGAGGTCCTTCTCCGCTATCCCACAGAGTCACCCCCTTCCAGCCGCCACATGCATCAAAAGCCACAGCAATAGAGGCAGCAGCAGCCATTTCAATCTCCTCAACACGATGGAGCAGTTTTTCCACATGCCACGCCAGGCTGAGCCAATCAGCAAGTCATCAGCTTCCACCTCTACGCCCAGGTTCAGGCCTTACTACACTCTGGCCAGTCTCTATTGCATTCCCTGTTCACTTGCATGCCCATTACTGGGCAGGCATACTGGAACAGAGGACTGAACTAGCACAGTATGCTCTCTATCTTGTTCAGCCTCCAGTGTCTTCTCGGAAAGGGTTTTCTGTGCTGTGGGGAGCGTGGTGACACCCAAACAGACCAAGTTTCACTAATGTCAAAATGAACCAAACCTGGATTCAGGAGGATTTTCACACTCCTCTGGCTGATTCCGATGTATAGACCTCGTCCACCTCGCCTTGCTGCCGGTGCCCCCCATGTTACCACTATTGCTGTCTGCCTACCATCACATTGATGACGGCTGCTGCTGCGGCGGTCTCCATCATGCCACTAATGCTACTTGCCAAGCATGACGTTCCCCAAAAACACTTTTTATTTATTTATTTATTTTTAATCCTATAAGACCGTGTGTGTTTAACCCCTTCTACCCCAGGCCTGTTTTCACCTTCCTGCTCAGGCCATTTTTTGCAAACCTGACATTTGTCACTTTATGTGCGTCTCACAGGCTTCTGCAGAAGGCAAGCCTGATGCCTGTGTCAGCCATCGGGTCCCCATCAGGACCCGATGAGGACAAGGAGGGAGCCCCATCCCTCGACATACCCCATACGTTCCGCAGTCTGTGGAATAACCGCGGCATACAGAGAGTTAAAGAACCGGCATTTGTGTTTTCACCAATGACTATCGGGTCACTGCCGCTGGTCAGATGGGCGCAGCTCCTGCACCCGCTTGATCAATGCCCTGTATCTGTGCAGCACTGGGGCTTGAGTCATGGCCCGCAGCGTCGTACAGGTACAGCCCCGGTGAGGAAGGGGTTAAACATCATCTGCCCCCAATAAGGGACAATTTTTGGAAGCTTTGGAATATATAAAAGCATGAGACATGTGCAGATGTGGTGTGTTTTTAAACACAAAGTATGATAACCCTGTCAAATGTACATTTATGTACCTCAGACATCATTTACAATTGCTGTCATTGCGTTCAAGAGCTTGGTGAGGGGTAAGAAGGAGGAGGGAAAAAATCTGAAAAAAGAAACAAAAAGCGAGAACAAGTTTTCCTACAAATTATGAGTCCTAGGAGGCTAGAGCGCATTATATACCAACTTTCAGTGTAATTTCCATCCCCTATTGCTCCTTTCCACTTCAGGTTTTCAGAACCTGAGAAACTCATGAGGGCTCCTTCCATGACCTCCACCATTGACATGGATGAATAAACATTGCATCTAGCGCTCCCCTCTCTAATGTTCTAAGATCTATCTTTATTTTCCAGCCCATCACCAACCAATGGCCAACCAGTCTGATTCTCTGTTCGTGCTTGTCGGATTCCCGGGGCTTCCTGAGATCTACCATCCTGAGGTTTCTTGTATATTATTCCTTGCCTATATTGTCTCCCTCTCAGCTAATAGCAGCGTCATTCTGCTGGTTCTATGGAAGGAACACCTTCATCAGCCCATGTACATCATCATCATGAACCTGGCTCTCTCTGACATCTTATTCGATACGATAACATTACCCAAAGTAATTGCCAAATACTGGTTTGGAGCTGGAACCATGACGTTGTTTGCCTGCATGTTCCAGCTCTTCTGTGTCCACTTCTTAGGTTCTGTTGACTCATTCATCATCATGTTCATGGCACTTGATCGCTATGTGGCCATCAGCAGACCCCTGAGGTATTCCACCATCATCACCAAGGGACGCACCATAAATATCTGCACATTCCTTTGGGTTCTTGCCTCTCTCATCTCCTTAGTCAATGCCGTCTGGTTCACTCAGGTCATATTTTGCGGCTCTAGAAAAGTGAACAGTTGCTTTTGTGTAAGTCAATCAGTCATGGTCCTTGTCTGCTCCGATATTTCTCTGCTCAAACGGACCTCGCTTGTCCTCTCCATGTTGGTTCTCTTAGGACCTTTGTGCTACATTATCATATCCTACGTCCTCATACTTGTGAACGTCTGCTCTTCGGTGAAGAACGAAGGTCTACAGAAGGCATTCTCTACATGTGTCACTCATCTGTTCATCATCTTCATGTACTTTGGCCCTCGGGTCTTTGTGTACAACGCCTTTGTGATGAACATAGTGTTCAGTCCAGGAATTAGCGTCTTGCTTCTTTGCCTTTATACTTATATCCCCCACCTTCTAAGCCCCATCATCTATTGTCTGAGGACTCAAGAAATCCGGCAGGTCATAGGGATTGCACTACGGAGGAAGTTTGGTTTAAGAATTGAGATTGCTGAGGTATTGCACAGATAAACTATGATCTACAAGAATAAAAACATGATACAAAATAGTAATAATAGTAATAAAGAT
Organism: Rhinella marina; assembly: GCA_900303285.1. NCBI lineage: Eukaryota > Metazoa > Chordata > Amphibia > Anura > Bufonidae > Rhinella > Rhinella marina. The sequence continues at coordinate 65,010 of ONZH01003286.1, forward strand.
GCATCATATGAATACCTATGTGTTACAGTAACAGCCAGCAGCTGCCACTGTTCCACTGACCTCACACGGGGGCCTGGGCACACCTCCCTCTGTCTTCTTCCTGCTGCCGGGTCCGGATTGTCCATCTTTGCAGTCTGTGGCCTGTATGATGGCAAGGTTTCCCCTCCTCCACCCTAATCTTTAACAGCCTATAGCTGGCAACCCTGAGGTACTTGAGGGTGCCTGAGCAATAGGTTGTCTAGCTTATGTACCAACTCTCTGCACATTTCCTGGATAGATGTAGAGGAGTGGTGGTCTTCTTGTTTATGGAAAAATGTGTTGGATTCCTCTGGGACATGGAGACTTTGTCTAAAGTTCCGTATTGATAGTTTCCTAGGCCACTTAAGAGCCTCACCTGCAACATTCAGAAACATTTCTGCTTTTCCCCCGCAGTTGCCAGTTGCACCCACCCCCTTCCGAGGTTAAACCCCAAACCTGAGGTGCAACAATTAAAGATATACTCAGAGGAGAACTTTCTATCCTTAACTACCTCTGTGTTTCTTCCCCACACAATAGTTGGAACCAGAGAGATAGTTTGTGCGTAAAGTACTCTGAGTTTCTGCAACCATAAGCTTAACGTCTAGGATACTTTGTATTAACAGCCTTCTAAGAATTGTTTGAAACAAGAAATGTATGTATCACCGTCTTATGTACCGGATTAAAACCACAAAGAAATTAACCCAAGGATGGACTTGTGGACTATGCTTGGAGAGCTGTTGCCCCTATGTCACTTACTAACTCTATTCGCGCTATGCAATGTTGAAATGTGCATTTTATTGATATCCTTAACCTGTTTTCTATTTAGGATAAAAGAGAGAACAAATGTGGGTTTGGGAAGTCATAGTTATATCATGCACATGTTAGCTTGCATATGTTAGGCTTTTTGTTTTGTAGGTGATCCGGAGACCACAAGTCAAGAGTTTGAAGGCTTCCTTTAAATAAGGGGGTATGCAGTAATCCTCTGTAGAAGGGCTTATATGTACATTTTCAATGTGTATCCTGTAAAAAAGGGTTAAAAATATGCTTTATCATGTATCATTGCATTGTCATGTAAAAATTACTAAGCAGTTAGCAGGTCTTGATTGTCAGGAAATAGTGGTTAGGCCTTGCAGTAGGGTGTCTACCTGAAAAGGTGAAATGGAAGGAGTGAAGACACAATTCTCGACAGTTGACTAGCTAGAAAGAAATATTTAACACTAGCCAAAACGGAGAAGAGACAAATGAAGTATTTGAGGAGCATACCAGTTTTTGATAGGAGGTGTGAACAGAAGCTCTGTGGAGATAATATGCCTAGAAAAAGGTTTACAGACTCCATAGCAGACACTGTTCAGGAGATTTAAGTCTTATGGTGACTGGAAATACTTTACAAACACACCGTAGAAGTTGCTAAAGATCCACATCCCACTGCAGACATTGTGGAAACATTTATTGTAAGTATAGCAACCTGTAAAAAGGTGCAGAACTTAGTCTGATGCTGGGGTCTGCCCTGTGGTTGCATATTAAGAAAAGTTGCACTCCTATTTCTTGACTCTTAGACTTTATAGAAAGGTGTAATGTGAGGAAAATTGCTTCAGAGAAAGACCTAGACCTGTTAACTATTACTACAACTGTGTAACCTGTAAGAACTGTGGAGAGTTTGCACATTTTGTAAGAACTGCCAGTCCATGCATGCTGAGCACTCTGACTAATGCATATCAACTTCATTCTTCAGTAAAGTACTGTATCATTCTTCTGCTAACTTGGCCTCATTATTTCCTGTACTGTCACATTGCAGGATCATCTTAAGCAGCCAAGCAACCCTGTCTTGCACCTCACAGTTCATCACCATTAAGGGCATTCTGAATCACCATCAGGCAGGAGAACCCAAGAACCAGGGTACACCTCAAAGGCAGTAAAAGATGTACCCTTTCTATAACTGAATGGCCAAGGGAGCATCCAAACTGTACAACTACTCTCATCCTCCACATCAGTGTATTTGACCCCCGTGGGTCAGATGTCAACTGCACAGGGACTTTTCCAAGAGGTAGCAGTCTGGTGGTTCTCCTGCAGCAAAGTCCAGATCCCTGTACAGAGGTTAAAAGGTGAAAACCAGGGGACTGCTTGGATAATGCTGGTAGGGGTAGCCCAAAGTCAACTCTGTTGGTTGACAGAGTGGTTCCACACCCACTGCAGTAACATTATGGTTTATTTCTACTGGTTGTGGAATGCGATACTGAGGTAATCAGTTATCATTGGAACACAGTGATTACAGTGCCTTGCGAAAGTATTCGGCCCCCTGGAACTTTTCAACCTTTTGCCACATGTCAGGCTTCAAACAAAAAGATAGAACATTTTACATTTTTTGTGAAGTGGAAGGAAATTTATTGGATCATTTAAACTTTTTTTGTAATAATAAAACTGAAAAGTGGGCGTGCAGAATTATTCGTCCCATTTCCTTTCAGTCCAGAAGTTGATCTCTGATCTGTGAATGATCCAATGTCGTCCTAAATGACTGATGAAGATACATAGAATCCACCTGTGTGTAATCAAGTCTCCGTATAAATGCACCTGCTCTGTGATAGTCTCAGGGTTCTGCATCATGGAGACCAAGGAACACACCAGGCAGGTCCCTGATACTGTTGTGGAGAAGTTTAAAGCCGGATTTGGAGACCAAAAGATTTCCCAAGCTTTAAACATCCCAAGGAGCCCTGTGCAAGCGTCATATCGAAATGGAAGGAGTATCAGACCACTGCAAATCTACCAAGACCTGACCGTCCCTCTAAACAAGGAGAAGACTGATCAGAGATTCAGCCAAGAGGCCCATGATCACTCTGGATGAACTGCAGAGATCTACAGCTGAGGTGGGAGAGTCTGTCCACAGGACAACAATCAGTCCAACACTTCACAAATCTGCCCTTTATGGAAGAGTGGCAAGAAGAAGCCATTTCTCAAAGATATCCATAAAAAGTCTGGTTTACAGTTTGCCACAAGCCCTGGGAGACACCAAACGTGTGGAAGAAGGGGCTCTGCTCAGAGGAAACCAAAATCAGACTTTTTGGAAACAATTTAAAACGATATGTTTGGTGTAAAAGCAACACAGCTCATTCCCCCGGAACACACCATCCCCACTGTCAGACATGGTGGGGGCAGCATCATGGTTTGGGCTTTTCATCAGCAGGGACAGGGAAGATGATGGATGGAGCCAAATACAGGACCATTCTGGATGAAAAGACCTGAGACTAGGACGGAGATTTATCTTCCAACAAGACAATGATCCCAAACATAAAGCAAAATCTACAATGGAATGGTCCAAAAATAAAGGTCTCCAGGTCTTAGAACGGCCGAGTCACAGTCCAGACCTGAATCCAATGGAGAAGATGTGGAAAGAGCTGAAAACTGCTGTTCACAAACGTCTCCATCCAACCTCAAAGAGGAAGAATAGCAAGAATTTCATCTCTAGATGTGAAAACTGATGGAGACATCCCCCAAGAGACCGCAGCTGGAATCGCAGCAAAGTATTAATGTAAGGGAGACGAATAATTTTGCACGCCCCACTTTTCAGTTTTATTATTACAAAAAAGTTTAAATGATCCAATAAATTTCGTTCCATTTCACAATTGTGACCACTTGTTGTCGATTCTTCACCAAAAATGTAAAATGTTCTATCTTTTTGTTTGAAACCTGAAATGTGGCAAAAGGTTGAAAAGTTCCAGGGGGTGAATAATTTTGCAAGGCACTGTATAAACCTTCATCAGTGGAAGTTTAAAGGGTTAATTCTGTTTTTTTATATAATAACCTTTCTAAAATGGGACATACATGTACATCAAAAGTTAAAGTGGAGCGGGCTACTGAAGCAGGCAACATCTAGGACTGGCGGTAACTCTGACCCTGGTCGTAGTTAATAGGAACTGTGATATCTAAGCAGTTAGACAAAGTTAGGGGGATTGGCACCCCGCACAAGGCGATCACAAGAGACTCGAATTCTTGTCATAGAAAGCAAGGACCTAGTTAAAGTCCTCAGGTCTAATATCCTAGTTCTCGTATTACACTCTGAAGCAGGGTGTAATGGGAAAACGGTAAAATCGAAATACAGATCTACGGAAGCGATCGCAAGTCCCATAGCAGGATGACAAACGAAAAAAAAAGTTAAAATGTTAAACAAAAAATCTGAAAAAAAAATCCCATTTACTATGTAAAAAAATTCTAAACCATAAAAAAATCACATAATTTGTACATAGAGATGAGAAAATTTTAGGAATTTGTTTCGAATCCAATTCTAAAGAATTGCTCAGATAATTCGACTTGGGTCCAAATCAATTCTACCCGAATCAAAGGTGCCTCAATTGGTCTGAAAATTATTATATAACACTCTCCTAGGGCTAGGATATATTTTTTCTCATCTTATTCTCATTCTAACATTTAAAAAAAAAAAGTCTCTCTCTCCCTGCCCCCACCACCTTTTGTATGCCCATTAACACAATGATAGCAATAGTAAATATTGTGACATGTGGCTACGGGTAAACGCATGGTTGACGGTGTTAATGGTTGGGGGCAGATGCCTGAGGGTGCAATTATTACATTGCTTAGTTGTATCTTGTAGAAAAACTGCAATAGGTTTTTTGGGAAAAAATAACAGATGGGCCGGTGATGCAGTGGGCCGCCCCCCGGTGTCGCCAGGCCAAGCCTCGGATGTTCTGCCCAGGGCCCCAAAAGTAGTGTCCTACCGCAAATACAACTATATCATCGTCTTCTGAATGGCAATGCAGTTAAACAGTGCGACAGGTGGATAAGTGCCTGGTGTGGGAGCTATCGGGGTGGAGTCAAAAGGACCTGGCCTCATTTCTGGGGTTGTACCTCACCGCTAACGCAAAAAAAATTGACCTAGTGTAGGTGAAAGACATGTACTGTCCCTGCACTTAAGAGCTGCTCTAGGTGCCCACCATGGAATGAACCTTGCCACATAATGAGAATCGCACGTGGGAGTACAAGGCAGTTGGGAGATACTTGCACAGAGCTACAGGCAGCCATGCTTGGCTTAGCTCTGCACATTTTGGGCCTAACCCACCAACAGTGTCAGCGGCATCACCAGATCCCAATCCAGACATGACTCTGTCTGTTCTTTAGGAGGTACATGGCCTCTGCTCTTTATTGCAGCCACCACCACCCTCCTCCTCTGATGTTGCCTCCTCCTCTCCTCAGCACCCTGATGCAGCTCCCAGGTCGTGTCCAGCACACAATTATCATCTCACCCTCCCTAGTGGGCTCCTAGAACCCCTACCTCGCTCTGCATTTGCCCCGACTGAAACTGTCGCTGCCCCTACCGTCAATACCGTGGCTACAGGTGCCACCACTACCACCACCAACACAGCTATACCTGGTGTCTGTATCCTCCTCCTCAGGACAGTACAAACATTGACTGCTCTCACTCAAGTCATCAACAGGGAGACTCTCTTGGCTATCTGCTGTAGGGTGTGGTGAGGTTTTCTTGCCACTTCTTAGGAAAAAGAAAGGCACCCCACTAGGAAGAGGTAGAGGTAGTGAAGACTGAGAGGTCTCGATGAAAGCCTTCTCTGGGGCTGCAAGGAGGAGACAGAGGAGGAACGCTGTGACCCCTGACTCCACGGCATGGTGTCAGACTCTAAAGTCACTGCTGCAACTGAGAGGATGAATGAGCAATCCAATCCACAATTTCATCCTTTTTCTCCTCATGAATAATTTCGTGCCATTCTGAAGCCAGGGATAACAGCGACCTACTACTACGACTTCTGGCCGGATAGGTGCTGCTGCTGCTTCTCCCATTCTGGCTCTGGGTCTTTCATTTGGAATCCTAACATTTTTCTGCCTAAAAATACACAGTCACATAAGGTTTGCAAATCCGCTTTCTAGAAATTAGACTCAGAGGTACAGACGATATGATGTCCTTCCCTTTCCACAAACACACTGAGGACACTACTACCGGCAGCTGACTTGACTGATACTGGATACTGGAAATACTGCAGTATCGGTGCCACTGACAGATTTGTGCCAAATGTATTTTGCTCGTTAGAATTTTCAGATTTAAAAAAAAAAAACATTCTCCCGTGTTAAACAACTTGACAAACTACTATACAGTCAGTCGCCCCCCACCCTCCCCGTTCCACCACACCAACACTGGAAGTGCTTGGAGATAGAAATACACAGATTTAGGCCTAATATTACGTTATCACTCAGAGATAATTTTGTGCTATGGTTTAAAATAAATTAACTATGTAGACATGCCCTGACACGATATTTCAGGTGTTTTCACCGAGATTTCAAATGCTACATTGATGGTAAAATACATGTTGTACCCCCCCTCCCAAAAAAAAACGTATTTCTGTTAAAATGGGAAGAAATGTCCTTCAGGTCCTTTGAAGTTTGCAGCAGCTGCAGTTCTGATAGGAAGCACAGCGACCTCAGCTCCTCACTCCTGCCTCCCTGGCTGACAGCTTTCCCTGCCTGTCCCTATTCTACACACACAATTCTTCTTCTTTGTAATTCTAGACTTTCCCTTCACTCTCCCTGGCAGTAGAATACAAGCTTGATTGATTTCTCACAGTCCCTGGTTGATTTTTCACTGTAAGTCCAATCCACCCTCATTCACAGTCCAGTACAGAATGGCATTCTTCTTGTTCTGCTAGGGGACCCTCCTTCCTGCTGCGGCATTGATTGGCTCATTCATGAGCCAATCAGGACAAGCCCTCCCTCCACTTCCGCTCAGGGTCATATGAGACCCCTTCTTCTTCCTCCTTAGTGCCTTTTTCCTTTCAACACATGCAGTAACATGCCACTATGTGCCATTTTACTGGATTTGTCCGAAACAAACCTAAAAAAGGTTGGGTTCATCTGTTGGCCAAAATTTTGAAAAGTTTGTAGCATGCCTGGTTTCGCTTGTCTTTATTATTGGGAGTAGCCACAGGATAAGACTGTTGGGGCACCAGGAGGGAGAGGATGATGGAAAAATGAGGAATCTGAGATGTCTGTGTGGTAAACTCTGCAGAGATGAGACACAGCTGAAAGAAGTCATCATGGTGGTCTGTCCCAATAGAGAAGAAGAAAGCATCTACATCCATGGAGACATCACTGGAGGTAAGAGGTATGTGGTGCGGTATTACTCTGTATGTTCAGTACTGGTGAATGTAATGTCCATACATATATGTTACTATCACTGGGGCGGGCACAAAAATATTTCACATTCGCAACACAGCAGGGGGGGCTGTGTGTTTTAGAAGGCCAGAGCTGAATTTTGGGCCCAGTCATTGTGTATATGGCTACTCTTCATAATAATTATATGAATAAATTGTATGCAGATTGGGCTGTATGTGGTCACTAATGAACCTATGAAGTGATTGAATATCAGGATGACAATATCACAGTCTGTACTAACGTCTAGACTGATCAGTGTCACACTGCGATATAAAAGTCTGCCCGGTCAGTTACAAAAAATGTGGTCCAACTGAATCCTTGACATAGGAATTAAATAACAGTCACTGTGGTAATAGCACGTGTGCACCTAAAAGCACTTGTATCACCATGGGCAGGACCCATTGATGGCTAAATCTATGGAAAGACCCTGGACAGGAATAACTACATAACAAAGTACATTGTATCTAGACATGTAAACGTCCTGTGTGTCCACACCTCACTGGATACATTTTATGTCATTAGTGTCTCCTCTTAGTCGGATACAGGTTGGGGAAGCAGAGGTCACAATAATGAGATCCCAGCAGAGACAAAAGTTACTACACAATGCACTTCATGTCAGGAATGGATTCCCACAGGGAGCGCCAGCGTCTACTTAGGCGACACACAGGCTGCGCTCATTCTCCGAGCTGCCCTCAGATGTCTGACAGGTAAGACGCAGATTAGTAGAACTTTATCAGAAGACTTCGCTCTAAGTTACGTTGTATTTGTAGTTTTTGTACAGTTAAGAACAAGAAACTACACTTTTATTATTCTGCAATTTGGATTTTGGTTTGTTCTTTATCCTCATTTCAGATTCAAGGTAGTTGTATATTTTTATGTTACGGTGTAGATCTTGTTTAGGGTCGTGTCACAGGGTATGATGGGATATGCCACCGCTTACTGATTTCTATGGAGGTCCAAATGCAAAAAAATAAGTCTAACCAAACTCAAAAAATTTCCAACCAAACTCAAAAAATGGCCAATAAATATTATCCCTTCAGTTCTTCTCTTTACTGAAGTTTTTGAAAACTCCCCTCAATTATTTCTTAAAACTTTTAGGGTTTGATACTATTTCTCATACACGGAGCATCTTTATGGCTTCTTGGCATCACCACAACTTACACTGTGACTTTAATGTTTCCCTTGAGCCCAAGACTTAGGCTGGCCGGACACCTTTGATAGCTGTCAGCCAAATGCTGTGTCTCTAGACCCACTATATACACGCATGCTTGGCTTGGTCGAGAGTTCATGTGTTCTCAATGGGGAGAAAGCCATTTCCTAGACACCTATGGTGACAGCTAACCTCCCCAAAAACAAATATCTGGCAAGTTGAGATCCTTATTGACAATGACATCTGACATCATGTCCACATTCACATTAGATGGTCAGTCAGTCTCAGATTCAAGAAATAGATATCACTAAGAAACTGCCAAGCAGAATTTCGGCAGTATCATCTTATTTACCTGTATACATGGTGCTCATTGAGTGCTATATACAGGCCCAGATTAAAGGGAGGAAACCCAGGGGCCTCTACCAGATCTGCAGGGTCAGACTGATGTTCCTGCAGATGCAAGTGGAGGCTGAACTAAGACCGAAATAGGAGTGGCACGCTTCTAAACCTGCAGTCTGCTCACCGCTAGTGCTATATGGGGAAGGAATGAGGAGAGGCGAGCACTGGCTCAGAAATCTGAAATTATCTCTCCTGTCTTAGAGAAAAGATAATTACTGTGTCCAGTAGGTCACGGCAGTGCTCAATGATGCTGCCTCCTGCTGGTAATGAAGTATCACAGGAGAAGAGCCTCACATCTCCACTCAAGAGCCCCTGCCACCCCCTCACCCCAAGTCGTGTCTTACATTTTTCCACTGCCCCATAGAGCCCCTAGTAGGCTGTGTTCCCCAATTCCTTCTTTCTAATCCTTCCGTCCTCTCACCCCAGAATTTACACTAGACTATTAACTTACTGACTACATTTACACCAGACTATAGACTGACCGCAGTGTTTACACCAGACTATAGACTGACCACAGTGTTTACACCAGACTATAGACTGACTAACCACAATGTTTACACCAGACTATAGAATGACTGACCACAGTGTTTACACTAGACTATGGACTGACTGACCACAGTGTTTACACCAGACTATGGACTGACTGACCGCAGTGTTTACACTAGACTATGGACTGACTGACCGCAGTGTTTACACTAGACTATGGACTGACTGACCACAGTGTTTACACCAGACTATAGACTGACTGACCACAGTGTTTACACCAGACTATAGACTGACTGACCGCAGTGTTTACACCAGACTATGGACTGACTGACCGCAGTGTTTACACCAGACTATGGACTGACTGACCGCAGTGTTCACACTAGACTATGGACTGACTGACCGCAGTGTTTACACGAGACTATAGACTGACTGACCGCAGTGTTTACACTAGACTATGGACTGACTGACCACAGTGTTTACACCAGACTATAGACTGACCGCAGTGTTTACACCAGACTATAGACTGACTGACCGCAGTGTTTACACCAGACTATAGACTGACTGACCGCAGTGTTTACACCAGACTATAGACTGACTGACCGCAGTGTTTACACCAGACTATGGACTGACTGACTGCAGTGTTTACACTAGACTATAGACTGACTGACCACAGTGTTTACACCAGACTATAGACTGACTGACCACAGTGTTTACACCAGACTATAGACTGACTGACCACAGTGTTTACACCAGACTATGAACTGACTGACCACAGTGTTTACACCAGACTATAGACTGACTGACCACAGTGTTTACACCAGACTATAGACTGACTGACCACAGTGTTTAAACCAGACTATGGACTGACTGACAGCAGTGTTTACACCAGACTATAGACTGACCGCAGTGTTTACACCAGACTATGGACTGACTGACCACAGTGTTTATACCAGACTATAGACTGACTGACCACAGTGTTTAAACCAGACTATAGACTGACTGACCACAGTGTTTACACTAGACTATGGACTGACTGACTGCAGTGTTTACACTAGACTATTGACTGACTGACCGCAGTGTTTACACTAGACTATAGACTGACTGACCACAGTGTTTACACCAGACTATAGACTGACTGACCACAGTGTTTAAACCAGACTATGGACTGACTGACAGCAGTGTTTACACCAGACTATAGACTGACCGCAGTGTTTACACCAGACTATGGACTGACTGACCACAGTGTTTATACCAGACTATAGACTGACTGACCACAGTGTTTAAACCAGACTATAGACTGACTGACCACAGTGTTTACACTAGACTATGGACTGACTGACTGCAGTGTTTACACTAGACTATTGACTGACTGACTGCAGTGTTTACACTAGACTATAGACTGACTGACCACAGTGTTTACACCAGACTATAGACTGACTGACCACAGTGTTTAAACCAGACTATAGACTGACTGACCACAGTGTTTACACCAGACTATGAACTGACTGACCACAGTGTTTACACCAGACTATAGACTGACTGATCACAGTGTTTAAACCAGACTATAGACTGACTGACCACAGTGTTTACACCAGACTATAGACTGACCGCAGTGTTTACGCCAGACTATAGACTGACCGCAGTGTTTACACCAGACTATGGACTGACTGACCACAGTGTTTATACCAGACTATAGACTGACCGCAGTGTTTACGCCAGACTATAGACTGACCGCAGTGTTTACACCAGACTATGGACTGACTGACCACAGTGTTTATACCAGACTATAGACTGACTGACCACAGTGTTTACACTAGACTATGGACCGACTGACTGCAGTGTTTAAACTAGACTAATACCGAGTGACAGTAGGAAGAGTAAGAGTCCAGACTTGGTAAAAGTTCAACAGATTTACTTGAATAAACTTGCAGCCAGAAAATATTTGGTCTTTTCCTTGGCTCCAGAATGTTTTGGTGTAAACTGGCTGGCAAACATGGATACCTTGCGTCCGGGGCGGACACAGACAACAGAGGGCCCTTGTGCAAGGAATGTGTTTGGGGCCCCCCCGCCTTTCCCAAACCAAATTCTCAACCTAACCTATGGTGTCCTAACATTACATACAGCAATACAAAACACACAGGGTAAGGCTACTTTCACACATGCAGCACTAAGCTCCGGCCACCTGATTTGGCAGAGAATGCAAGCCTATCAGAGGAACGGGGAAGGGAGACGCCTCTCCCTCCCTTGCCCCGCATTATCCACAGATAAATATAGAGATGAGCGCTTCCAAAATGGAAGCGCTCATCTCTACCTGCCGCCTATAAGAAAGGGCCCCCCTCCGGCCCTGGGCCCCTGTGCAGCCGAACTGGCTGCACCGTGGTATGTCCGCCCCTGCCTTGCGTTTCTTTCTCTGCTGTCCTAAACCCTTGCTTTTGTCTGGTAGCTAGACTTTTTGACAATTTTGGTACCTTTTGAGTGAGGTGCCTTTGGCTGTTGACCCCCTCTGGATACTGTATTTCTAAGGAGTCATGGTGCTCTATGAGCTGCTTTCCTTTGGAGACTCCAGCTGCAAGAGGACCAGCAATTCCCCTCACTGCCTCATGACATGACTCTTCTGTTTCCAACTTCACTAGACTCAACTAGACTATACTATATATACTAGACTAGACTATAGCTTCCTGCTACTCTTCCCTTGGTAGGAAACAGGACTAGCCCAATTCTGCCCAAAAAGAGAATGGAATGGTAAGTTCCATTCTATCTAAATATACTCTCTTCCAGATACACTGCCACCTACTGGTGAACCAGGCACAGTACATGAACAAAACAGTTTCATAGTATTACTATTAATGCACAAAGGACCTGGAATAAATACACAGATTATATTAATTGTAAACCATTAAAGACAGTAACAGAGTGTACGAATGGTAGTGCCCGCTCTGGGGTACTACATTTACACTAGACCATGTACTGACTGACCGCAGTGTTTACACTAGACTATGGACTTACTAACCACAGTGTCTACACCAGAGCAGCATTTACACTAGAACATATGCAGTGCCGGGTTTGGGTTGGCCCCACCACTATGCTTGGTCCCCTGGACACCATCGAGGTGTCATTATGTGTTGCTGCTCTCCGGAAGGGATGGTAAGGCGTGATGCACCCCAATGGGAAATAAGTCCAGAGAGTCAGGGTCTGCAGTAACCAGGGTGCTTCTTTACTGGAGGAATTCAGATGCAAACAATGCAGGTGAGGCATAGGGCCGGCTTCTCCAGTCTACTCACTGAGACAAGGCATAGGGCCGGCTTCTCCAGTCTCCTCCCTGAGACGAGGCATAGGGCTGGCTTCTCCACTCTCCTCCCTGAGACGAGGTATAGGGCTGGCTTCTCCAGTCTCCTCCCTGAGACGAGGCATAGGGCCGGCTTCTCCAGTCTCCTCCCTGAGACGAGGCATAGGGCCGGCTTCTCCAGTCTTCTCTCTGAGACGAGGCATAGGGCCGGCTTCTCCAGTCTTCTCTCTGAGACGAGGCATAGGGTTGGCTTCTCCAGTCTTCTCCCTGAGACGAGGCATAGGGTTGGCTTCTCCAGTCTCCTCCCTGAGATGAGGGATAGGGCTGGCTTCTCCAGTCTCCTCCCTGAGACGAGGCATAGGGCCGGCTTCTCCAGTCTCCTCCCTGAGACGAGGCATAGGGCTGGCTTCTCCAGTCTCCTCCCTGAGACGAGGCATAGGGCTGGCTTCTCCAGTCTCCTCCCTGAGACGAGGCATAGGGCTGGCTTCTCCAGTCTCCTCCCTGAGACGAGGCATAGGGCTGGCTTCTCCAGTCTCCTCCCTGAGACGAGGCATTGGGCTGACTTCTCCAGTCTCCTCCCTGAGACGAGGCATAGAGCTGGCTTCTCCAGTCTCCTCCCTGGCAGAAGAAAGGCTTGAAGCTGAGGAAAGGTCTGAGCTAGCTGTCCCTCTCTCTCTTCAGAAGGCTGGTACCCTGGTCAAAGGCTGGAGGCCCATGGTCTGTAGCTCAGTAATCCAGGTGGCTCCTTGGTCACAGGGCTGTCCGCATCAGTTTCCCCTAACAAGCACTGTTCCCCAACTGCAGAACACTAGGGGCTCTGACTGCTCACCTTAAATACCGTTTCTAGCTAGACTGGAACCTTTTAGTGAGAGGGGAGGAATGGAGAAGCTCAGCACAAACAGGTACAATGTTACACTCCCCGTCTCTCATAGACCTACATTAGAGCTTCAATGATACTCAATGGCAATGACACAGCAGTTTTTCCAGACACACAGTTAAACCAGACATTCAAATGGTCAGTCTGTCTGGTTTGGGTGGTAAACAATGTCTGGCTTTTTCCCCCAAAAACATGCTCTTCTATAAACCCTATGGCAGCTGTGGAAAATTACCAGCTTTTCATTATTTGCTAGAAAGTCCCAGATGTCTCTCAGTATTCATTAATCCCTTTCACAGAGTCACACATATATACAGTGCAAATGAACAGGATATATATCTCAACATACATAAAAATGCAGTGAAATAGTTTAAAACATTAGAAGTCATTGCAAGATAACTGTTTAAAGTGAAATAAAGTAAGACGTTTATAACTTTAGAAGGTGGACTTCCAGGCATGCAGCTCAGGAAATCCCCCATTACTCCAGTTAGGTTAAAATTTTAAATTTTCCACCAGATTTTTGCAGCCTTGGTGTACAATGCAATGATAGGATAGGTAGGGAATAAAAGTGAGTGAATACACTGCAAACAAATGAGATTTGACCATAGAGTGCTGTAGCATAGATAAGAAGATCTGGGAGGTACTATTTCTCCTTGTTTCTCCTTGTGTAGACTAGCCAGTAGGCATATGGAGTCCTATAAGCCATGCTCCCATCTTTTATTCCAAAAAAAAAATTAAAGAGTTGGAACTCAGCTACAGTATCCTGTAAGTCAGTGTTCTACAGGACTTGAGAATTAAAAAAGCATATGTCACTTTCTATTATATTACCTGGACACAAAAGCGCTGTGAATGTGGATATACCCATGGACTCCGCTTCTGTGTCTACATTGAAGTCTACATACCATATTTTTCGCTTTATAAGATGCACTTTTTTCCCCCAAAAGTAGGGGGGAAATTGCAGTGCGTCTTATAAAGAAAATACTACCATTATGGAAGCGCTCACTAATATGTATTAGGTGCCGGGACCCCCATCAGACCTCAGATCAGCCCATCAGTCCCATAAGGATAAAATAAAAAACTCTCTCACCTCTCCTGCGCCGCGTCTCCGCTCCGGGTCCGGCGCTCCTATGTATTCTCTGCCGGCGCTGCACTGTCCTGACCGTGTACAGCGTCAGAATGTAGTGCGCGCAGTCTGACCTGACGCTGCACGCAGTCAGGTGACAGTGCGGGCGGGCAGAGAAGACAGAGGAGCGCCGGACCCGGAGGGAGCCATGGCGCAGGAGAGGTGAGAGAGTTTTTATTTTATCCTTATGGGGCTGATGGGCTGATCTGAGGTCTGGTGGGGGTACATTGGGCTGATATAGTGTCACAGTGGGCTAATCTGAGGTCTGATGGGGCACAGTGGGCTGATATGAGCTCTGATGGGGGTACAGTGGGCTGATCTGAGGTCTGATGGGGGTAGAGTGGGCTGATAAGGTGGCTGATCTGAGGTCTGATGGGGGGCACAATGGGCTGATATGGGGGCACAGTGGGCTGATCTGAGGTCTGATGGGGCACAGTGGGCTGATCTAAGGTCTGGTGGGGGTACATTGGGCTGATATAGTGGCACAGTGGGCTGATCTTAGGTCTGATGGGGCACAGTGGGCTGATCTGAGCTCTGATGGGGGTACAGTGGGCTGATATAGGGGCACAGTGGGCTGATCTGAGGTCTGATGGGGGTAGAGTGGGCTGATATGGGGGTCTGATCTGAGGTCTGATGGGGGCACAATGGACTGATATGGGGGCACAGTGGGCTGATCTGAGGTTTGATGGGGGCACAGTGAGCTAATATGGTGGCACAGTAGGCTGATCTGAGGTCTGATGGGGGCACAGTGGGCTGATCTGAGGTCTGATGGGGGCACAGTGGGCTGATCTGAGGTCTGATGGGGGCACAGTGGGCTGATCTGAGGTCTGATGGGGGCACAGTGGGCTGATCTGAGGTCTGATGGGGCACAGTGGGCTGATATGGGGGCACAGTGGGCTGATCTGAGGTCTGATGGGGGTCTAACATGGAGGGCTGATATGGGGGTCTGATGTGATGTCCTGAAATTTATGGGGGGTCTGATATGAGGTCTGATGAAAAATATTTTTTTCTTATTTTCCTACTCTAAAATCTGGGGTGCGTCTTATCATCGGGTGCGTCTTATAAAGCGAAAAATACGGTAAATACATATAAACAATTTCCTTAAATATGGGACAAAAATGGCCTCCAGTCTTGAGGGCTCAAAACTGCTGACAGAATTCTGCTTTTTTAATAAAATTGCAAAGTATGGAAACTTGTCACCTGCCTTGAAGGTTAAAGGGTTATTCCAGGAGAATTAATAATTACTCACCTAACCCATGCCTGTTGCTCCTCTCCTGGTTCTCAGATCCTAAGAACCGATGGAGGTACCATACATGACTTTCACTATTGACATGGATGATATATTGCTTCTAGCACTCCACTCTCTAATGTTCTAAGATCTATCTTTATTTTCCAGCTCATCACCAACCAATGGCCAACCAGTCCGATGCGTTGTTCGTGCTTGTCGGATTCCCGGGGCTTCCTGAGATGTACTATCCAGCGGTTTCTTGCACTTTGTTCCTTGCCTATGTTGTCTCCCTCTTAGCTAATAGCAGCGTCATTCTGCTGGTTCTATGGAAGGAGCATCTTCATCAGCCCATGTACATCATCATCATGAACCTGGCTCTCTCTGACATCTTATTCGATACGATAACATTACCCAAAGTAATTGCAAAATACTGGTTTGGAGCTGGAACCATGACGTTGTTTGCCTGCATGTTCCAGCTCTTCTGTGTCCACTTCTTGGGGTCTCTTGACTCACTCATCATCATGTTCATGGCACTTGATCGCTATGTGGCCATCAGCAGACCCCTGAGGTATTCCGCCATCATCACTAAGAGACGCACCATAAACATCTGCACGTTCCTTTGGGTTCTTGCCTCTCTCATCTCCTTAGTCAATGCCGCCTGGTACACTCAGGTCACTTTTTGCAGCTCTAGAAAAGTTAACAGTTGCTTTTGTGTAAATCCGGCGGTCATGGTTCTGGCCTGTTCTGATACTTCTCTGCTCAAACTGACTGCACATGTTCTCTCCATGGTGGTTCTGTTAGGTCCATTGTGCTACATTATAATATCCTACATTCTTATCCTAATAAAAGTCTGCTCCTCTGTGAGGAACGAGGGTCTACAGAAGGCATTTTCCACATGTGTCACTCATCTGTTCATCATCTTCATGTATTACGGCCCTCGGGTGTTTGTGTACAACGCCTTTCTTATAAACTTGGTGTTCAGTCTAGATATTAGCGTCTTGCTTCTCTGCCTCTACACTTTTATCCCCCACCTTCTAAACCCCATCATCTATTGTCTGAGGACTCAAGAAATCCGCCAGGTCATAGGAAGCGCGATAAAGAAGAAGTTTGGTTTAACCATTGAGATTGGTGGAGTATTAAACAGATAAACTATCATCTACAAACACATAAAAATCATACAAATAGATATAATAATAAAGTTACATTGGATGAACCTCTATACCTTCTCAGGTTAAAACCCAAATCTGAGGTGCAACCTTTAAAGACATATGCCCAGAGGACAACTTTCTATTCTTAAAGGGGGTATTCCCTTACTAATCTACAAAATGAAAATCAGAGTCCATTTATACATAACAACCTCTTTCTAACAAAGCTAGAACCAGCCCTGTACCTCACATGGATCCAGAGATCTCCACATTCATTTTCTGCTACATTGATGGGAAGCTGACAGCTCAAGGGGAGTGTCTCAGCTCTCCCTATCACAGCTCTAGAGGAGTGTCTCAGCTCTCCCTATCACAGCTCTAGAGGAGTGTCTCAGCTCTCCCTATCACAGCTCAAGGGGAGTGTCTCAGCTCTCCCTATCACAGCTCAAGGGGAGTGTCTCAGCTCTCCCTATCACAGCTCAGGAGGCGTGTCTCAGCTCTCCCTATCACAGCTCAGGAGGCGTGTCTCAGCTCTCCCTATCACAGCTCAGGAGGCGTGCCCATGCTCTCCCTATGACAGCTCAGGAGGCGTGTCTCAGCTCTCCCTATCACAGCTCAGGAGGCATGTCTCAGCTCTCCCTATCACAGCTCAGGGGGTTTGTCTCAGTTATCCCTATCACAGCTCAGGAGGCGTGTCTCAGCTCTCCCTATCACAGCTCAGGAGGCGTGTCTCAGCTCTCCCTATCACAGCTTAGGAGGCGTGTCTCAGCTCTCCCTATCACAGCTCAGGAGGCATGTCTCAGCTCTCCCTATCACAGCTCAGGGGGTTTGTCTCAGTTATCCCTATCACAGCTCAGGAGGCGTGTCTCAGCTCTCCCTATCACAGCTCAGGAGGCGTGTCTCAGCTCTCCCTATCACAGCTTAGGAGGTGTGTCTCAGCTCTTCCTATCACAGCTCAGGAGGTGTGTCTCAGCTCTTCCTATCACAGCTTAGGAGGCGTGTCTCAGCTCTTCCTATCACAGCTCAGGAGACGTGTCCATGCTCTCCCTATCACAGCTCAGGATGTGTGTCCATACTATCCCTTTGGCAGCTCAGGAGGCTGTTAAAGGATGAAACTGAGCATGTGCGGCCTTCTCAGTGAGCAGGACAAAAAAATAAGAAAAAAACAGACAGCAGGTGGCACTGTACAGATACATTTTATTGAATTGCTCAGCGGCTTTGCTAAATTTTAATGACATGCAATTACAAAGGAATTTGGATCCAGGTGCTGGTTTGAAAACTGTAGAATATTTTTTGTGGGACAACGAAGAAAGAGACTTTGCGTGAACAGCCTTCTAAGAGTGAAACCCAGTAAGAGACTTTATGCACCAAAGCCTTACGTGACAGATTAAAACTTCCCCTGTGAACTGGTCCCCTTTAAAATAAAGCTTTCTGAACTGTGCTCGGAGGACCACCATCCCCATGTCACTTACTAATTCTGAGTGCTATCGTCCCTTTTCTCACTATGCATTTCATCGATCTGCTTAAAGAGGACCTCTCACCGCTCCTGACATTCCCATTTTAATAGCTTCACGCATTCTCCATGTAATAACAAGTCTGGAGCATCTTTTTTCATGGCTCAATGTTGTGCCATTCCTTTATTATTTCTACTAGAAGCTATGAATGAACGGCTAGCAGTCTGCAGTAAGGGTACAGAGAGGTTTTTCGTTATTTTTGTCTCTTTTTTATTTGTATTATATATTGTTAATATGATGGTCTGTATGTTGAATTTGGTAATATGAAAATAGGAACGGATACCTCATCAGTAGTCAAACTCTTTGAAAATCTACCATGCCAGCCCGGTTGGATTATGTCCACCATGGACGTAACCTCACGCTACACATGCATTAACCATAAACAAGGTATAGAAACTACTTCTAAGATAATAAAACAGAAAGAAAATATGAAGTTAGAACAATTACAATTAATACTGGAGGGCATTCAGTTTGTATTGTCCCATATTACTTTTACTTTCATTTCAATTTCTATCTTCAGACAACTGGAACCGCCATGGGCACCAGGTTCGCCCCCAGCTATGCTAATCTTTCATGGCAGCAGGAGGTGATTACACTTACTACTACTACTACTTTTCTTAAAGTCCATAGTCTACTTTTCTTAAAGGACATACCCTTAAATTCACCCAGGCAGCCCGCTTGATGTTAGCATCAGAGCATCTCATGCTCCGATGCCCTCCCTTGCCCTGTGCTGGATTGTGCAGGGCAAGAGCTCTTCTATTTACACTGGCAGTGTGTTCGGTGATGTCACCGGCTGTAATGGGCCGGCTTTAGCGCTGCCTTAGCTGTTTTACTGGCTAGGGCAGCGCTAAAGCCCACCCATCAGCGCCGGTGACGTCACCGGGCTCACTGCTGGGTGGAAGCCTCCGCCCGGCAGAGCCCGGTTCGTCACCAGAACCGGGCTAAATGCCTTTGCCCTCCGCTAATTACCGCAGGGCAAAGGAGGGCATCGAAGCATAGGATGCTCTGATGCTAACATCAGGCGGGCTGCCTGGGTGAAATTAAGGGTATGTCCGGGTTCAGCTCTGAACCCGGACAACCCCTTTAATAAAAAGGGGACTTCAGATATTGGTTAATGTTGCTATTACATGAGACATTCATTTAAAGAGGATATATACAACCGTCACTAATATTGAATGTAACAGTGATGCGGAGGTGGACTATAACTGTTCACCATCATTCTGGATGAACAATACAACGCGCACCAACAGTGGATTTTATTTTTTTTGTTATGATGTTTAACCGCAATATATAGGCATTAATTACTGACTGTGAATATTATCCTTATGTTATTCAATATTTTTACATTTTATTTGATTATTTGTGTATGACTCAATATATTGTAAATTGTTACTGCCCCGTCAGCCATTTGTGCATTATTTTCAAAATGATGCCAACATAAAGTACAGATATGGGGAATGTTAAGTAATAAATATTTTACGAGGTGTCACTTTCTGTTTTAAAAGCAGAGAAATTGAAATTTTGAAAATTGAGAATTTTTCCAAATGTTTAGTAAATTTTGGATTTTTTCATAAATAAAGGTGAAATATATTGACTCAAATGTATGACTGTCATGAAGTACACAAATCTCAGAATGGCTTGGATAAGAAAAAGCGTTATTATTACAAATAGTAACACGTCAGATTTGCAGATTGTGAAAATGGCCTGGGCAGGAGGGCGAAAACTGGCCTCGGGTAGAAAGGGTTAAATGAAGTATATTAAAAACACTTCAAAGACAATCCTGATCCAAATATAGTAATCCGCCCAGCGGGGCCCTCATTTATATTATAAAAAATTATAGAGCTGTATTAGTCCAGGCAGGATGCTGAGTAGATGTAGGGCCAGGTTCACATCACTGTTTCGTTTTCCATTCTGATCAATCAGAGGAACAGAAAACAAAAAAACAAACTACACAAAGTATTTTTTTTCCGCCTTAAATAACAGATATCAGACAGAAATCGCGAAAATGGATGCAAAATGTGCATAACGGAACATGACGGATGCGTAAAATACAGGATCCGTTTTTGTTTGTTGTTTTCTGTTCTTCTGACAAATGTGAACCTGGCCATAGTTGTATATGTCCCCACATTAACGGGAATATTAGAAAAGCAATACAGAATCCACAGTTCAGTATATCGTTAACTAGTTCCTCAGCTTATGCACTACCCCTACAGCACAGCCCAGACGTTTCCTGTATGATAAGAGAAAGCTCAGCTGCTGCATTACACCTACAGCACAGCCCAGACAGCTCTTGTATAAGAAGGAAAAGCTCAGCTGCTTCATTACCCCTATAGCACAGACCAGACAGCTACTGTATGAGAAGAGGAAGCTTGGCTGTTGCATTATCCCTACAGCATAGCCCAGACATCTCCGGTATGATAACAGAAAGCTCAGCTCCTGCATTACACCTACAGCACAGCCCAGATATCTCCTGTATGAGAAGGGAAAGCTCAGCTCCTGCATTACACCTACAGCACAGCCCAGATATCTCCTGTATGAGAAGGGAAAGCTCAGCTGCTGCATTACCCCTATAGCACAGCCCAGACATCTCCTGTATGAGAAGGGAAAGCTCAGCTGCTGCATTACCCCTACAGCACAGCCCAGACAGCTCCTGTATGAGAAGAGAAAGCTCAGCTGCTGCATTACCCCTACAGCACAGTCCAGACATCTCCTGTATGAGAAGGGAAAGCTCAGCTGCTGCATTACACCTACAGCACAGTCCAGACATCTCCTGTATGAGAAGGGAAAGCTCAGCTGCTGCATTACACCTACAGCACAGTTTAGACAGCCCCTGTATGATAAGAGAAAGCTCAGCTCCTGCATTACCCTCCAGCACAGCCCAGACATCTCATGTATGAGAAGAGAAAGCTCAGCTGCTGCATTAACTCTACATTACAGCCCAGACAGCTCCTGTATGAGGAGAGAAAACTCATCTGCTGCATTAACCCTACAACACAGCCCAGACAGCTCCTGTATGATGAGAGAAAGCTAAGCTCCTGCATTACCCTACAGCATAGCCCAGACAGCTCCTGTATGACAAGAGAAAGCTTAGCTGTTGCATTAACACTGCAGCATAGCCCAGACAGCTCCTGTGGTCCCTGTATACAATGATAGCGTCCCGCTGATGCATCAACTCTACAATCCAGCCTGTTTTTCGAGGATTGTCTTCCTTCACCCCAGAAAGATCTTGCCCCCTACTTCACTGCCATCCAAGCTTCTTAAAAGGGTTTTGCCATTACAGACAATGGGGGCATATCATTAGTATGGAGGTGGCACTAATGGGGGCATTACAATTACTGGGGTGCACTATTGGAGGCATTATTAATTTGGGGGAGGGCATTAATAGGGACATTACTATTACTGGAGGCACTAATGCGGGCATTTATATTACAGGAGGGCCTGGAGATAAATAGTGGTGGTGGAAGGGCTGAGGAAAATGAGTGCTGCCACCCTGGAAGCATGTATCTCACTATATTCAACTGTCTCGCTGTCCTTGGGACAGGGATACAGTTGAATACTGCTGCGGGGCAAAGGAGTTACATTTCCCTTGGGGCACAATAAGGACATTGGCTCTACTCGGCACTGTATTGCCCTGTATGTTTTGTGATGCTGTATGTAATGTTAGGAGGAAGAAGGTTACATTGAGAATTTGGCAGGGGGGTGGGGGGCTTGATAACATTTCAATTTTTACCTCAGACAGCAAAAAGACTAGGTGCATCTCAAACTGTCATCATCATCATCCAACTCCTCCTCCTCCACTGGCAGCTCTTCATCCTCCTCCATGGGAGTTTCTCCTTGTGGACCCCCAAACATCTATAGGGTGGGCAGCCAGATGTGTTAGCTATTCTTCTTCGGCCGTCGTCCCCTGCTGCATGAACATCTGTTCTAAGATAGATATGAGAGGGAGGGGATTGTTAATGTTGCAGTTGTCCCTGCTGACAAACTTTGAGGTCTCTTCAAAGGGCTTCAGCACCCGACCGGTATCTCGCATGAGCTGCCACTGCCTGACCTTAAAACACATACTCCCTGTTGAGGTGGTCTGATGAATGACAAACCCTTTCTCTTTTTGTTCTGCCGCTTGAGCATGTGCAAGAGAGAATACCAGCAAATTGAACGTTGTGGATTAAGCAGTGTAGCTGCCGACCATTCTGTCACCGCAAGTCCCAGAGAGCGTTCCTCGCCACGTAACAATGGCTGGAATGTGAAAAAATAAGCCCTCATATGGCTAAATGACCGAAAAATTAAATTATGGCTATTGGAACGTGGGGAGGAAAAGAACAAAAATGCAAAACAAAAAATGGGCCTGGTACTTAAGGGGTTAATGGTTAATTCTATGGAAAGACCCTCAATGGACAGGAATAACTACATAATAAAGTACACTGTATCTAGACATGTAAACGTAGTGTGTGTCCACACCTCACTGGATACATTTTATGTCATTAGTGTCTCCTCTTAGTCGGATACAGGTTGGGGAAGCAGAGGTCACAATAATGAGATCCCAGCAGAGACAAAAGTTACTACACAATGCACTTCATATCAGGAATGGATTCCCACAGGGAGCGCCAGCGTCTACTTAGGCGACACACAGGCTGCGCTCATTCTCCGAGCTGCCCTCAGATGTCTGACAGGTAAGACGCAGATTAGTAGAACTTTATCAGAAGACTTCGCTCCAAGTTACATTGTATTTGTAGTTTTTATACAGTTAAGAACAAGAGGTCTGGAAACTTGGATATTTCCGGATTTTGGTTTGTTCTTAATCTTTATTTCAGATTGAAGGTAGTTGTATATTTTTATGTTACAGTGTAGATCTTGCAAGGGGTATTTTAGGGTTAGGGTCTTGTCACAGGGTATGATGGGATACGCCACCGCTTACTGAGTTCTATGCAGGTCCAGCCACTGGTACACGACTGATAGAACAAGTGGACAACAGCAAGGTTATGTGACACTGTGCAAGAAAAAAATCTCATCGGCCTCGGTGCTTTATTGAAGATCTTTATTCTAGTGCATAGGTTTCCAACCAAACTCAAAAAATGTCCAACCAGACTATAAACCGACTGACTGCATCATTTAAACTAGACTATGGACTAACTGAGGCAGCATTTATACTAGACTATGTACTGACCGCATTGCTCACAGTAGACCATGCACTGACTAACTGCAACACTAACCACAGTGTTTAGATTGGACTATGGACTAACTGACTGACTGACTGCAGCATTTACACCAGACTATGTACTGACTGACCACAGTGTTTACACTACACCATTGACCAACTGACTGCAGTGTTTAAACTGGACTATGTGGACTATGGACTATGATAGTGCTTACACTAGACTATAGACTACCTAACCACAGTGTTTACATTAGACTATGCACTGACTGACCGCAGCATTTACACTAGATGGTGGACTGACTGGGAATGTTTAAACGAGACTTTGGACTTACTAACCACAGTGTTTACATTAGACTCTGGACCAACTATCCACTTCTTGTACCCTGGACTATGTAATGACTGACTGTAGCATTTACACTAGACTATGGACTGACTACAGTGTTTACAATACACTATTGTTCAACTAACCGCTGCATGTATACTGGACTATGTACTGACTGATCACAGCATTTATACTAGAATGTGAACTAACTGACCACAGTGTTTACACTAGTCTATGGACTGACTGACCGCAGTGTTTACACTAGTCTATGGACTGACTGACTGCAGTGTTTTCACTAGACTTTGGACTGACCGAACACAGTGTTTACACTAGTCTATGGACTGACTGAATGCAGTGTTTACACTAGTCTATGGACTGACTGACCGCAGTGTTTACCTTAGTCTATGGACTGACTGACTGCAGTGTTTACACTAGTCTATGGACTGACTGACTGCAGTGTTTTCACTAGACTTTGGACTGACCGAACACAGTGTTTACACTAGTCTATGGACTGACTGACCGCAGTGTTTACACTAGTCTATGGACTGACTGACTGCAATGTTTACACTAGACTTTGGACTGACCGAACACAGTGTTTACACTAGTCTATGTCTTAACTGACCACAATATTTACATTAGACTATGTACTGACTGACCACAGTGTTTACACTAGTCTATGGACTGACTGACCGCAGTGTCTACACTAGACTTTGGACTGACTGACCACAGTGTTTACACTAGACTATGCACTGACTGACTGCAGTATTTACACTAGACTATGGACTGACTGACCACAATGTTTACAACTACAGTCATGGCCAAAAGTTTTGAGAATGACACAAATCTTCTATTTTCACATGATCTGCTGCCCTCTGGTTTTTATGTGTGTTTGTCAGATGTTTTTATCACATACAGAAATATAATTGCAATCATATTATGAGTAACAAAAGCTTATATTGACAGTTAGAATGAGTTAATGCAGCAAGTCAATATTTGCAGTGTTGACCCTTCTTCTTCAGGACCTCTGCAATTCTCCCTGGCATGCTCTCAATCAACTTCTGGACCAAATCCTGACTGATAGCAGTCCATTCTTGCACAATCAATGCTTGCATTTTGTCAGAATTTGTAGGTTTTTGTTTGTCCACCCGTCTCTTGATGATTGACCACAAGTTCTCAATGGGATTAAGATCTGGGGAGTTTCCAGGCCATGGACCCAAAATCTCTGTGTTTTGCTCCCTGGGCCATTTAGTTATCACCTTTGCTTTATGGCAAGGTGCTCCATCATGCTGGAAAAGGCATTGTTGATCGCCAAACTGCTCTTGGACGGTTGGGAGAAGTTGCTCTCGGAGGACATTCTGGTACCATTCTTTATTCATGGCTGTGTTTTTAGGCAAGACTGTGAGAGAGCCGATTCCCTTGGCTGAGAAGCAACCCCACACATGAATGGTTTCAGGATGCTTTACAGTTAGCATGAGACAAGACTGGTGGTAGCGCTCACCTCGTCTTCTCCGAATAAGCTGTTTTCCAGATGTCCCAAACAATCGGAAAGGGGATTCATCAGAGAAAATGACTTTCCCCCAGTCCTCAGCAGTCCACTCCCTGTACCTTTTGCAGAATATCAGTCTGTCCCTGATGTTTTTTCTGGAGAGAAGTGGCTTCTTTGCTGCCCTCCTTGAGACCAGGCCTTGCTCCAAGAGTCTCCGCCTCACAGTGCGTGCAGATGCACTCACACCTGCCTGCTGCCATTCCTGAGCAAGCTCTGCACTGCTGGTAGCCCGATCCCACAGCTGAAACACTTTTAAGAGACGGTCCTGGCGCTTGCTGGTCTTTCTTGGGCGCCCTGGAGCCTTTTTGGCAACAATGGAACCTCTCTCCTTGAAGTTCTTGATGATGCGATAGATTGTTGACTGAGGTGCAATCTTTCTAGCTGCGATACTCTTCCCTGTTAGGCCATTTTTGTGCAGTAAAATGATGACTGCACGTGTTTCTTTAGAGATAACCATGGTTAACAGAAGAGAAACAATGATGCCAAGCACCAGCCTCCTTTTAAAGTGTCCAGTGGTGTCATTCTTACTTAATCATGACAGATTGATCTCCAGCCCTGTCCTCATCAACACCCACACCTGTGTTAATGGAGCAATCACTGAAACGATGTTAGCTGGTCCTTTTAAGGCAGGGCTACAATGATGTTGAAATGTGTTTTGGGGGATAAAGTTCATTTTCTAGGCAAATATTGACTTTGCAAGTAATTGCTGTTAAGCTCTTTATAACATTCTGGAGTATATGCAAATTGCCATTATAAAAACTGAAGCAGTAGACTTTGTAAAAATTAATATTTGTATCATTCTCAAAACTTTTGGCCATGACTGTAGACTAAGGACTGGCTGACCACAGTGTTTACACTGGATTATGGACTGACTGCCTGTAGCATTTATACTAAAGTATG
The DNA here is from genome assembly GCA_900303285.1 of Rhinella marina. Taxonomy (NCBI): domain Eukaryota; kingdom Metazoa; phylum Chordata; class Amphibia; order Anura; family Bufonidae; genus Rhinella; species Rhinella marina. Next base: position 91,314 of record ONZH01003286.1, read on the forward strand.
TACTGAGTGACCACAGCATTTACAGTAGACTATGGTCTGACTGACAACAGTGTTTACACTAGAATAAGGACTGACTGACCGCAGTGTTTACACTAGACTATTTACTGACTGCAGTGTTTACACAACACTATGGACTGACTGACCGCAGTGTTTACACTAGACTATGGACTGACTGACCGCAGTGTTTACACCAGAATAAGGACTGACTGACCGCAGTGTTTACACTAGACTAAAGACTGACTGACCGCAGTGTTTACACTAGACTAAGGACTGACTGACCGCAGTGTTTACACCAGAATAAGGACTGACTGACCGCAGTGTTTACACTAGACTAAGGACTGACTGACCGCAGTGTTTACACTAGACTATGGACTGACTGACCGCAGTGTTTACACCAGAATAAGGACTGACTGACCGCAGTGTTTACACTAGACTAAGGACTGACTGACAGCAGTGTTTACACTAGACTAAGGACTGACTGACCGCAGTTTTTACACTAGACTATCGACTTACTGACCACAGTGTTTGCACTAGACTATGGACTGACTGACCGCAGTGTTTACACTGGACTATGGACTGACTGCCTGTAGCATTTATACTAAAGTATGTACTGAGTGACCACAGCATTTACACTAGACTATGGTCTGACTGACTACAGTGTTTACACTAGACTATAGACTGACTGACCGCCGTATTTTCACCAAATTTCTGACTGCAGCATTTATATCAGAATACAAACTCACTCACTACAGCTTTTGAAGTAGACTATAGACTGATTGACCATAAAATTTACTCCACACTATGAACTGATTGACCAAATGGTATACAGTAGTCCAGGGATGCCCAACCTGCGGCCCTCCAGCTGTTGCAAAACTACAAATCCCAATGCCTTGACAGCCTACAACTATCAGGGCATGTCGGGAGTTGTAGTTTTGCAACAGCTGGAGGGTCACAGGTTGGGCATCTCTGTAATAGACTATGGACTGACTAACTGCGGCATTTACAATATACTATAGACTAACCAACTGCTTTTTTTTTAAACTTTAGATGATAGACTAACTTTCCCCAGAGTTTGCATTAGCCAATGGACTAACTGAACACAATGTTTACACCAGACTAAGGTCTGACTGATCATAGTGTTTACACTAGACTATGGACTGACTGATCACAGGGTTTACACTAAACTATGGACTGACTGAACACAGTGTTTACACTATACTATGGACTGACTGACCACAGTGTTTACACCAGACTATGGACTGACCATAGTGTTTACACTAGACTATGGACTGACTGACCTTAGACTATGGACTGACTGACCACAGTGTTTACACTACACTATGGACTTACTGAACACAGTGTTTACACCAGACTATGGACTGACCATAGTGTTTACACTAGACTAGGGACTAACTAACCTTAGACTATGGACTGACTGACCACAGTGTTTACACTACACTATGGACTGACTGAACACAGTGTTTACACCAGACTATGGACTGACCATAGTGTTTACACTAGACTATGGACTGACTGACCTTAGACTATGGACTGACTGACCACAGTGTTTACACTAGACTATGGGATGACTAACCGCAGTGATTACACTGGACTATGGACTGACCACAGTGTTTGCACTAGACCATAGATTTACGGAAACGTTCTCACTGGACTGTTGACTGACTGACCACAGCATTTACTCTAGACTATGGACTGACTGACCGCAGTGTTTAAACTAGACTATGGACTGACTGACTGCAGTGTTTACACTAGACTATGGACTGACTGACTGACCGCAGTGTTAACACTAGACCGTAGATTGACTGAAATGTTCTCATCGGACTGTAGACTGACTGACCACAGCGTTTACTCTAAGAAATGTATGTTTTCATCCTCCTGGCATTGCAACTACAGGCATCAGAAGACTGTCACAGGAAGGGCTGGGAAACTTTTAATGCCGAGAACTTATGGCACTGAGCATGAATGGACTGCGTTTTGGTCACTTGTAGTCAATGCTCTGGAGGAATGATAACTGTCAGCAGTCTTGAGGGCTCAAAACTGCTGACAGAATTTTGTTGTTAAGAAGTTATAAAGTAAAAACGTGTGAACTGCCTTGATAGCTTAATTAGTAATTCTGGGAGAATAATTGTAAGAATTGTAATAATTACTCAGGTTACCCAGCCCCTATTGCCTCTCTGATCCATGGTCTTCTCGACTTCTGGTTCAAACAACCTGAAAACCCATGAGGGCTCCATCCATGACCTCCACCATTGACATGGATGAATACATATTGTATATATCATTCTACTCTCGAATGTTTTAAGATGTATCTTTATTTTCCAGCTCATCACCAACCAATGGCCAACCAGTCTGATTCTCTGTTCCTGCTTGTTGGATTCCCGGGGCTTCCTGAGGTGTACAATCCTGCAGTTTCTTGTATATTATTCCTTGCCTATATTGTCTCCCTCTCAGCTAATAGCACCGTCATTCTACTGGTTCTTTGTAAGGAACATCTTCATCAGCCCATGTACATCATCATCATGAACCTGGCTCTCTCTGACATCTTATTCGATACGATAACATTACCCAAAATAATTGCCAAATACTGGTTTGGAGCTGGAACCATGACGTTGTTTGCCTGCATGTTCCAGCTCTTCTGTGTCCACTTCTTGGGGTCTCTTGACTCGCTTATCATCATGTTCATGGCACTTGATCGCTATGTGGCCATCAGCAGACCCCTGAGGTATTCCGCCATCATCACTAAGAGACGCACCATAAACATCTGCACGTTCCTTTGGGTTCTTGCGTCTTTCATCTCCTTGATCAATGCCGCCTGGTATACTCAATTTACATTTTGCGGTTCTAGAAAAGTTAACAGTTGCTTTTGCGTAACTACAGCAGTCATGATCCTAGTTTGCTCCGATACCTCTTTGCTCAAAGCGATCTCACATGTCCTCTCCATGTCAGTTCTTCTAGCTCCTTTGTGCTACATTTTACTATCCTACATCCTCATCCTTGTGAAAGTCTGCTCATCGGTGAAGCACGAGGGTCTTCATAAGGCATTGTCCACGTGTGTCACCCATCTGTTCATCATCTTCATGTATTACGGCCCTCGGGTGTTTGTGTATAATGCCTTTCAGATAAACTTAGTGTTCAGTCCAGGAATTAGCGTCTTGCTTCTCTGCCTGTATACTTATATCCCCCACCTTCTAAGCCCCATCATCTATTGTCTGAGGACTCAAGACATCCGGCAGGTCATAGGATCTCTGCTAAGGAGGAAGTTCAATATACGCATTGAGATTGGTGGGGTATTGCACAGATAAAATATAATCTATAAGAATATAAAAATCATATAATAGTAATAAAGAATAATAATAAATAGTTACAATAAAGTTTCACTGGATGAATATGTCTAATGGTTTATTCCTACCAGTTCTGGATTTTTAGACTCATTTACCATTGGTACACTGTGATTGAGTTCATTCGTCATTGGAAGATGGGGGACATATATGTAGATTGAGCGTGCAGGTCGGACTACCACAGACAGCAACACCTATGACTGGAGATAAGTCTGATCCTGGTCACAGTCAATAGCAACTGCAATATCTAAGCAAAAGGAGGGGGCTTCCTGTAGCATCCTGCGCTACACAATGGCAAGGGGGCCAAGTGGTTGGCATGGAACGTGCTGATCCCCAGGGCCAATCGTGACCCAGGTTTTTAGAAATGCCAAGTAGTGTGGTGTGGCCCTTAATAGGCTCTGTGTGTCACGGTGCTCCTACCTTAATAGAGCCAATCCCCAGAGTTCAGCTTTGAAGCAATAAAGGGGGATAGTTGAGGTAGGAGATGGAGAATAAATCTATTCCACACCTTGATAACAGCCTTACTCAGGGAGACTTGTATCCAGACAATATTCAAGCTTTCTCTTGGTTCCAGCAGGCTTTGGCATAAACAGGCAGGCAAACTTGGTAACTCTGCTTTCTACTGTGCTAAACTTGGCTGTTCTGATATCTCTGGATTGGGGTGCTTTTGGCTGCTGACCCTCTAGTGACACTCAGCAAGTAAATTAGCCATGGTGCTCTATGAGATACTTCCCTTTGGAGAGACTCCTGCTGCAGCTGGATAGCTTTTTCCCCTTGCTGCTACATCTATCATGTCCTCTCAGCTCCACTATTGATTCTAAACTGGAATCAACTAGAACTGCCACCCCTCCCTTCTGATAGGAAACAGGACTAGCCAAGTCTGCCCAAAGGGGCGAGAAGGGAATGGTGAGTTCCATTCATCCTAAAGATATCTCCAGCCATATCTGCTGCCACCTGCTGGACAACTAGGCACATTACATGAACATAACTTACATTTATGTTAACCATTAGAGACAGAAGGGGAGTGCAAAAATGGTAATACCACTCTGGGATATTACAGTCATGGCAACCAGAGACCTCATGGAGGTCCCCAAGTCTAATTGATAAGTACTCTTATTATACCCTTAGACGGTGTAATATCATCATGCTAAAGTGATAATACAGAAGAAAAGTTTAGAACCATCTAAAAACTTTTTTAATGTAAACCATACAAAATTTACATTGGTATTACTACAAATACAAAAGTCACAACTATTAAGATATCACGTTATTTATCCTGCATAGAGCATGCAGTAAAAAAAAAGCAAATGGCAGCAAAAATTTTAATAAAAAGTGATCAAAAAGTCGGAATTACCCCAAAATGGGACCAGTAAAAAATAAAAAATAAAATCAATCCTTCACACAACTCATTCGAAGGAGCAAAAAAAAAAAAAGTTATATGAGTATCAGAATATTAAAAAAAAAAAAAGAATTTTACAATACTGAGTAGCATTGTAGCATTTGTTTTATGCATTATTATTTGATTGTGATATGTCTCTTTTATGAATATGCTTTCTGACATTCCTCTGTTGTTCCTCCTGTATATTTGATGCTACAGGGGCAGGGGGATCCCAACAAAGTCTGACACTGACAGCGCTGATTGGACTTTGTCAAAGTGTGTAGGAAAAAAACCCCAAGTGGTAACACGCATTTGTCAATTTTTTCTTTTCTAGGAGGAACAATATGGAAATTGTTATTTATGAAAATGTCAGGAGACACTGAGTCCTGCTCACCCACCTCTGTGTGTGTAAATTTGGTCACTTGACCCTTAAATGTCTTGTATAACACCCACATATTGGTGAGCGCTGTACAGAGGTCGTCATCGTTAGTTTTCAGCAAATCAAAGTCAAACAAATTGACATTGATACAGATTTCAGGAAAAATTTGATTTTGCCCCAAAGCTGAATTTCCTTGGGTTTCAAGGTAACGAATCAATTTTCCCTGCTATGGTGGTAAAAAAAAAAAAAAACATAGTCACCTCATCCATTTGCCAGGTATTATGCATTCATATATTTCAGTTATATGAGGTATCATTGTATATATTTTTTTAATAATTACATATTTATTTTGTGCAATAATTTTTTTTACAATTACTAAAAAAATATAAAATGACACCTCTGCTGTATATGAATGAGGTCTTTCTGCAACAGTTTAGCATTGAGCTCTATAGCTCAGTGGTTACGGTTTTTGCCTTTAATGTAGATAGCTTTGACTTTGAATCCTGGCAAAAACATTTAAAAAAATATGGCTAAATATGACTTAAATACACAGGGTGTCCAGGGTTGCCAACCGTCCAGAAATTTCTGGACAGTCCGTAAAAATAGGTGACTTTTTTCCTGTGTCCGTGAAAAAAAAATAGCAGTGTCCGTGATTTTTTTGAGGCTAGTGGTCCTTAAGTAGATTATTTTGGTGGTAATTATCATCATTTTACAGCTCACAGTAAGGGCTGGTAATGAATTATTGTTAGTATATTGAACTGTAGCCCTGTATTGCTTATCATCTTTATCATTCATTATGGTTTTTCAATTTGTCCGTAAAAAGTGTTGGCTGTCCGTAATTTTGGGATAAATTGTCCAGAAAAACTAAAAATTCTGGTTGGCAACCCTGAGGGTGTCCCCAAGCATACTGACAATGCCCAGGGATACCCCCTTCATGTTCTTATGTATATGGAGTCAGAGCAGGGTCTCCTAATCCAGGAGTCTATTTCAGCAGTAGTGAAGCAGGGGACCGCTTAGAGAATGGAAAAACGTGTTGGAGAGGAGGGATTGAGATGGTAAGAAAGGTTTATATAGCCTAGGTCCAAGGTTCCAGCCGGCTGGGGGTCGTCCTTCTCAGGGTGGGTGCTCCTAACTACAGCCAAGCCAGGGTGCCTTTTAACTGACCTGCAGAGTTTAGCAGTAGGGATAGAAATCACTGGCTAGAAACCAGTACAAAGTACAACTTGTCCTGCAAAAAAATAATCCCTCATGGGGTAATGTGAGCAAAAGGAATAAAAAAAGTTGGGTTCAGGAAATAAAGAATGAAAACAATAAAAAAAAAAAAATCTCAGTCAGGAGGGGTATTCGCATCTGATACGTTTATGACTGATTGATGCCAGTCTCATGAATCTGCACATGTCCCGAATGCCACCATTACCCATTGACCCCAACAACAGGCGCCAGGGGTTGTAGGCACTACAGAAACAGTCTGCGATATGTTTCACATACAAGTAAATAGGAGTTACCGAAACAGCACCCTCCTGGCTGTTTCTGTATTCCTGATCTCCTCTAGCTGCCGCATCCATCTGGAGTAAAGGCCGATTTGAGATGAGGATACCCTCTTAACAATAAGTGATTGGTCATCCCCCTCCTCCATACCACTGAGCATGCTCACTACACTCTCCCATAGACTTAAAGGCTGAGTACACCGTCAGAGGCAATTGTTATTTATGATTGCATTTTACTCATTTTTGGCTTAAAATCATATTTTCAATTGGCCTTTATTAAAAATATTGAGTCGTTCTGTCACAAAGGGCTAACTGTTTGTCTCACTGTGTGACTGGTACTTTCACTTTCTTAATTGAAAATTTAAGAGGTCATAAACACTTATATAAGCCGCATTCTTATCAGTAAGATAAGAACTGAGCTATAATGAGTGTTTATAATGTCAGAGGTCAGCGATAGGGATCCCGTCAGCTCCCCAAAGACAGAAAATCCACAGGCATCTCAGCTCTGTACAGAAAAAAGGATTCCATATTTTTAATAAAGGACCAAATTGAAAAAATGATTTTAGCTCAAAATAAATACAATGCAATAATTTAAAAAAAATGCCCCCAAGGTGTACATAGAATTTAAAGCATTTCTGTCACGTATCAGGGAATAGTGCAGCCCTTGAGCTCAAACCCACACCACTGTCCCTACCTACTTGCACAGTCCGTCCTAAATGACGGTGCGCAACTGGACGGCAGTCCCTAGATGGGCCTTACAAGGAGGGGAAATACCGGGAGAAAACAACAGACAAAAACAGGACAAACAGACACGAAAATAAAACCAAGCCGAGGTCAAGAGCCAGGAGGTCACGTCAATACCAAGGATAACACTAGAGTAGAGTCACTACAAGCCGAGGTCAGAAGCCGAGAGGTAGCGTCAGTACAAGGGCTTACACGTTGACGAGGTCAAATACTAGTTGACCCTAGTTAGATAATTTAATGCAGCTAAGCGCCGGCTTATCAATGCCGGCACTCACATACCCCCCTTACTCGTTTCCTAGGGGATGGAGGACGCCAGGTCCTCCCCATCCCCTGTTTACCATGGAGAAGAGGACGCCAGCCGCATCCTCGCTCCATCATATCAGAGGGAGACCGGCGGCGCTTGAAGGAGGGAGCGCGCTGCCGGCTCCCAGTTACAATTTCCTCACTTTCTTATGCCTTTTGGCAGCTCTAAAGTGAATCCCTACAGCTGCTATCACAGCTCTGGTAAGATGCGCCCCCCTCCCATGGTTATGGGCACAAAATCTAATAAAAAACATATATAATCCAAAAATAAAAACGTAAAAAATGTTTCCGTTGTTTAGTAATAAAAGGTGATACATTCCATGCACATAAAACCTCCAAGAATAAATCATTTTAATGAAATTGCTTCTAAATATATTAACTATTTTTCTTACTTGATGCTAATTTAATATGTAATCACTACACAAAAACTGTTACAATTTAACATTTAGAATTTTAATTCAAAATGATAATAATAATTATAATAATAATTAATATAAATTCTGGCAAATCTAAAATGTAATAGACCGGCAGCTATGATGACAGCTCATTATAAAAAAAGACAAAAACAACAATTCACTGAAGACCATAAAAGAGCAGTTGAGAGCGCGAGTCGTTGACATCGCTAACGACACCCTAAGAGACCTTATTAACCAAAGTCAAGTGTATCATTCCGTAATGACCTCCCCTCTGACTTCCGTAAATGACTGCGGGGGATAATGAGGCTTCTAGTAAGTGAGACCTTAGAAGACAACTTCTGGAAATCCAGTTGGGAATTTTTTGAAACATTAACTTAGAGAAGAAAACAGTCGTCGACGTCTCTTTCCTGCTTACGCTGTATAATTAGCTTTCTTTACGAGCCGGCTGAGAGCTGGCATGATGCCCCTTGGGCATTCACAGATCAGGGCCACACAAGAGCATTGGGACCCGGCAACGTGCTCATCTGTGAGCTTGGTTATGGTCTACGTCGTCGTTCACAGAGCTCCATGCCTTAATTTGTTCATGGTTTTGATGGATTTTTCATATCATCACAGTCTTAATGGGTTTAATTATTAAAGGTTACTCGTCACATTGAGAATCCAGTCTGATCTGCAGGCAGCGTGGTGTGGAGAGGGATGAGCTGAGCAGATTGATATATAGTTTTATAGGAAAATATTCTGTAAAACTTGTGATTTATTCATTTAAAATCTCTGCTCATTTTGGATTTAGAGGTTCAGTGGGCGGTCTTGTTCACTGTCAATCACTGGGCGCCTAAGCCAAAACAGAGCAGACATTGAACTAAGATGACTAGTTCTACAGAATATTTTCCATTACACCTATATATCAATCTGTTCAGCTTATTTTGCTCTACAAATGGTGGATGAGGCTTGGACTGCTTTATCAACATGATGGCATCCCTTTAAATTTTGTAATAGGAATGACTTACTACATACTTGTAGCTGTGACGGTTGCTTTGTTCATTTTTACATATTAAAGGGGTTATCCCATAAATAATGTAAAAAATAAAAATCAGACATCATATAGGACATGACAATCTCTTTCTAACAAAGCTAGAACCAGCCCTGTACCTCATATGGATCCAGAGATCTCCTCATTCATTGCTCTGCTAGATTTATATCAAGCTGAGGGGGAGTGTCTTTTCTGCTACAGCTCAGGAGGTGTGTCCCTCCCCAGGCATGTCTCAGCTCTCCGCTCAGGTGTGTCTAGCTCACAGCTCAAGAGGCTGTTCTCAGCTCTCCCTATCAGCTCAGCTCAGAAAGGCGTGTCTCAGCTCTCCTATCACACAGCTCAGGAGGTGTGTCTCAGCTCTCCCTATCACAGCTCAGGAGGTGTGTCTCAGCTCTCCCTATCACAGCTCAGGAGGCGTATCTCAGCTCTCCCTATCACAGCTCAGGAGGCGTGTCTCAGCTCTCCCTATCACAGCTCAGGAGGTGTGTCTCAGCTCTCCCTATCACAGCTCAGGAGGAGTGTCTCAGCTCTCCCTATCACAGCTCAGGAGGCGTGTCTCAGCTCTCCCTATCACAGCTCAGGAGGTGTGTCTCAGCTCTCCCTATCACAGCTCAGGAGGCAGTTGAGGGATGGAACTGAGCATGTGCAGCCTTCTCAGTGAGCAGGTCAAAGAAATTAGAAATTAAGTGGCACTATACAGATACATTTACTAAATAACTCAGTAACTATACAAAATGTCTAATTACATGCAATTACAAAAGTATTCAGATCCAGGTGTTGGTATGAAAACTGTAGAATATTTTTCGTGGGACAACCCCTTTAAGTCTTATTCTGGAATGTAGATGGTGGGCCATATTCACCTGGTTTTTGGGGGGCACCAAAAAGCCCATCTGCCTTGGCCGGGGTACCTAGATACAAGACTAGGATTCCAAACTAAAAACTTGCTCTGGGCCAAAGGAAGCCTGGAGACAACTTTCCTATATTCCACAGTGATGCAGTTCCACCGGCCCTTGCCTCCATTGGGGCTTGGAATCTATTTTGACTGCCTCACATGCACATTGTTAAAGACTATAGTACCGGCATACAGTGATATATGTCGTCCACTGGTTCCATTTTTATCTAAATGTAGACTGTGTACGGAATAGCACAGTAGGCAGATTTACACAATGTAGGCCGACCTATGCCGATCCTACAGAAGGCCAAAAGGACACTTATTAGGTCTCCCTTTTATCTGCTCTTGACTATTGTCCATTTTTGTTTGGCAAATGGGGCCTTTTTCTTCCACATGGTAGGTGGAAAACCAACCGGACTAGGTATTGATTCTTCTAAATAATATCTATTAGAGATGAGAAAATTGATTCTGAAACAATCGGATTTGATACGAATTCCACAAATATTCAGTTTTGGCGATTTGCTTTGGACAAAACACACAAAATGAAGTCCACACAGTTTTATTGTGAATATTGGAGAGAAACGGGGCAGGGAGGATGGATGTGGAGAATCACATGATCCTGGGAGGGAGAGGACCTACATGTAGGTGATATCTGTCATTGTATTTAGTGTTGAGCGAAGTGAACTTCCCATCATAGATCCGGTCAAAACTTTGTTTGAATGATGTATGGAGATCTTTCTTCGTACAAGATTCAAATGTATAGACTTCGGTGAGGTGAAATTCGTTAACTCCAAAATCTCGCGAGACTTCAGTGAATATCCTCGGACTTCGATTCTTAACCATTTGAAAAATTGAATCCGATGTTGGCTTCAGTACCGAGTTACCAGTCAGTACCAAAGCCTACTTCGGAATCAAGTTTTAAAATGGTTTTCAAGTTTGAAAATCAATGGCCAAAGTCATTCACCAAAGTCTTGTGAGACTTAAAGGGGTTATCCCATCTCAGAAAATGGGGGCATATCACTAGGATATGTCCCCCATTGTCTTATAGGTGTGGGTCCCACCCCTGGGACCCGCACCTTTGTTCAGAACGGAGCCCCAACAGTGTTGGAGGGCGCACTACGCATGCGTGCTCGCCCTCCATTCATTTTCTATTGGGCCCCCGAAAATAGCTGAGTGCTGGTACGCTCTCATTCACCTCTATGGGGAGCCGGCTTGGTGGTGGTTGGAACGGAGTCCTCCAGAGGTGGGACCCGCACCTATAACACAATGGGGGCATATCCTAACTATATACCCTCATTGTCTGTGATTAGACAACCCCTTCAAGAGATTTCACCTTGCTGGAGGCCCTAGATTTGTAACTCTGCCTGTAATAAGCAGATTACTGCAGTAAAGTGATCTGTACAGACCAGGAAGTGACGCCTATTATTAGGTTTAGTGCAGAGTGCGAAAACTGCAGGATTTTATTTTTTTTTTTATATAGATATTGACATGGAAAATTAAAAATAACATCAACTACATATATGTCCTCTCCTACCCCAGGATCACGTGATTCTCCATCTTCATCTAACCTGCCCTGTTTCCCTCCAATTTATTTACAACAAGGCAGGGAGGATAAAAATGGACCATCCTGTGCACTGACCCTGGCTTGTTTCTGGATTTACTGGTGTCTACCTAGTAGGCTTCTACTGATTCTCCTGGCTTTGAATTCTCAGCTTGTTTCTGGTTTAACCCCTTGTGTTCAATTTTGGATTCCACTGAACCCCCCTGTCCGCTCGCACCAATTTTCTGCCACCTTACACTCCAGGTTTAACCTGGGTCCCTTGCAGCCAAGTCCAACTTGTCACATGGTGGGCTGGGGTAAAAATCTAGGGTTGGCCTATTAGCCAATCAGTTTCCTGTTTTTTGAGGGGACTTTGAGAAAGTGTTCAGCACATTTTTCTTGCTCCTTCTCCTTTGATGTTATTTGGAGGCCCAACAGAAGCATTTTTTTCCATCCTCTCTGTCTTTACTGATTGTTCCTAGTGAGGAGCCTTATTTTCTCCTAAGGGCTAAGGAAGATATTGAAGACATTGCTCCAGTTGATGAGTTATATAAGAACCCTCAATGTTTGGACTGCGATGAGGCGCAAGCTCAAGTGAAATGCATAGCAATGTTGGTGGTGGTAGTAGTGGCAGGGACGCACTATCAACAAGACAAGGTGAGGTGATTGCCTCAGGTGGCGCCACCTAATGAAAAGTTGGGGCGGGGGGCGAAGGCAGGGCTGTGGAAAATGAAGCACTCATCTTTCCATATTCAGCTGTATTCTCATTCTTATGATGATGCTGTTCCATTTGATAGGCTTTAGGACTAGAGCCTGTAGCCTAACAGAGGTCAACACAGGCAGCGCAATGACATCATCATCACTGCATCTCCTGAGCTGGGCTGCATACAGCTCAGGAAACAGGCCTGTGTCCTGTATCGCATGGAGGTAAGTAGCATAAAAACAGAGGCAGATTTATCAAACTGGTGTAAAGTAGAACTGTTTTAGTTGCCCATAGCGACCAATCAGATTCCACCTTTCATTTTCCAAAGGAACTGTGAAAAATGAAAGATGGAATCTGATCGGTTGCTATGGGCAACTAAGCCAGTTCTACTTTACACCAGTTTGATAAATAACCACCATAGTTTGGAAGGCTAAAAAAAGCCCTCTGTCCATCCAGTTCTTCCTGTTATCCTGCAAGTTGATCCAGAGGAAGGCAAAAAACCCCTGTGAGGTAGAAGCTAATTTTCCTCACTTTAGGGAAAAAAATTCCTTCCCGACTCCAATCAGGCATCAGAATAACTCCCTGGATCAACGACCCCTCTCTAGTAACTATAACCTGTGATATTATTACCTCCAGAAATACATCCAGGCCCCTCCTGATCTCTTATAGTGAACTTACCATCACCACCTCCTCAGGCAGAGAGTTCCATAGTCTCACTGCTCTTACCGTAAAGAATCCTCTTCTATGTTTGTGTACAAACCTTCTTTCCTCCAGACGCAGAGGATGTCCCTCGTCACAGTCACAGTCCTGGGGATAAATAGATGATGGGAGAGATCTCTGTACTGACCCCTGATATATTTAACATAGTTATTACATCTCCCCTCAGTCGTCTTTTTTCTAAAGTGAATAAGCCTAATTTGATAATCTTTCTGGGTCCTGTAGTCCACCCATTCCAGTTATGACTTTAGTTGCCCTCCTCTGAACCCTCTCCAGCTCTGCTATGTCTGCCTTGTTCACAGGAGCCAGAACTGTACACAGTCCTCCATGGCGGTCTGACTAGTGATGTGTAAAGTGGCAGGACTACTTTATGGGGTCATTATTATAACTGGGAGGGAACTATGTGAACATTATTTTTACTGGAGACAAAAAAGGGGCATATTTGCACTTGCACACATAATAGGGGGGCACTAAGGGGACATTGATTCTATGAGCGAAACGAAAAAGGGGTATATTTTATACTTTCACACATTATATGGGGAATTATTACTACAGGGGGCATTATGGTGGGCTTTATTGCTACTTTATTACAATGTGTGTGGTAATAGTATTTTCAGGAGGATTATCTGTTTCTGCAGTATAGTAATGGGGAGGACAGTAGGAACCGTATTGGTGGTGGCAGGATGGGGTTCTGAAAGTAATCATCATGGCGGTCTGGTCTGAATAGAGAAGATAAGGAAAAAGAACGTCTAGATCAGAGACCTCACTGGATGTAAGAGGTATGTGGTGTGCAGGGGCATAGCTAAAGACTCATGGGCCCTTGTGCAAGTGTTCAGCTTGGAGCCCCCTTCTCTCAATGCTTTGTAGTCAGGGGCAGGGAAGCACATTGTCTTTCTGCTACCTGAGGCAAAAATTGAAAAGGCACCCCCTATCCCCCATGCCAAACTCGTGACCTAACCCCTACCCTCCAGCCAGAAGTATAACTTCTGCATGCACTTTGTATAGCACCGATGTCTTTGGGCTCCTGGGCCTGGTAGCGACTGCTACCACTGCACCCCTTATAGCTACGCCCCTGGTGATGCGGTATTACCCTGCATGTTTTGTAGCACTGTACAGTATGTAATATTTTCCAAGTATGTCTTTAACAGTAAGGCTGGGGGGAAGGGGTTAGATTGAGAATGTGGCATGGTGGGGCACCATTTCAATTTTCACCTCCTCAGGCAGCAGAAAGGCAGGTGCACTCCTGCCATAGTGACATGAGATAACACAGTCTGAGAATAGTGGCGGGAAGTGATGATTGGATACGACCAGGAAACAGGATTACGGTGTTGAAGAGGTGATAATGACATTGGAGGAGGATGAGGTCGGTGGCAACGATAAAGAGCAGAGCTGACATACAGCCAATACATCAGGAGAACCTGCCAGGAGTAGATCTGCTTCAATTGTGGTCAGCTCGGGAGCAGGTGATACTCCTGCATTTGGTATAGGCTCAAAAGCTGTTACATCTAGGACAACTTGGATGGTTGGTTAGAGATGGAACAAAGTTTTGAAAATTTTGATTTGGCCGATTCTCCGAAGTTCGGCCAAGAAATTCGATTTGTTCCAAATTAATTTGTCACGAATCGCTATAAATCAGGTATACCCAGGCCACTCTGCTTCATCATATTCTTCCCACTTGGTGGCCCAATCTCAGTGTGAAGGCTTAGAAGTTAACCCTTTTCTGACCACCGAGAGTAAATTTAAAAAACGGGCATTTAAAATGTGTATCAGGCACCATGACTGCTGGGTGTCTGCTGTTTTAATGAGCAAATACCCGGCACTAATGTCCGCAACCAGCGGTAATGTTGGTTGCAAAATGTTTACCCTTAATATGCCATGATCATCTGGGTGTGCTCCAGTTTCCCCCATTGGGGATCAGGGAAGCCGGAACGTGTATGCAGCAACCCCTGTCAACCTGTGTGATGACACCAGAGATGGTACACAGCATTGAGGCGGGAAAACTTAATCAAACCAATAAAATTGCGGGATTCACAACACGGATGACCATAATCCCATGTGGATCCCTCCATAAGGTCCGAAATTCATCCATACTATGAACCTAGTGGTATTCTGCTTTTAAAATTATTAGGGTTAAGACCAGATGCTGAACATGGTCTGGATGGATCAAACATGGCTGCTGGATTATTGCAGCCACACTGTCCCTAGTGCATGAGCACTTACCACGTCTCTCCCTATGCTCAGCTCACAGGACAATGGCGGAGACCGTGCAGCTTTTATAGGGCTGTGACATCACAGGGGCTGGCTACCTGTGGATTGGCTGGCTACATGGCATTATGGGTGATCTTGCATGATCTCTTGCTTTCACTTTGTAACACGTACAGTCGCCATTTTAGGGAAAACTGATCCATTTCCACAAAGTGCAAGGAAATTCAGATTCATGTTGAATTGAAGGTTTTCTAAACTTTAGACCAAATTCCGATTCGGATGCTTCAATTCGCTCAACACTAGTGGTGGTGGCATAAATGTTGCAAGCACTGCTGGGGGTGGAACTCTGTGGACATCTACTGTATGGTAATTTTTCTTACAATGCCAGCTGAAAAACCTATCGCAATGTGCAGGCACCGAATAATACATGACCATTCAGGAACAAACTTGTAGATCTACCGTACCACTGTCTCCGGAAGTGCTATGGTTACGACAAGTAGCAGAAGCAGCACCACAGGAGCAAATGCAGTTTGCTGAACACAATGGAGCAGTTTTTTCATCTGTTGCGTCAACCTGATACGTACTGTCTGAACAACTATTTTCAGTTTTCCTGGACCTGTTCCCTGACCACATGAATTCTAAGTCAGCAGATTGGACCAGTGGCCGGAACTGACCCAGTCTGCCATTGCTGAAGTATCAGAGAGGAGTATTCAGCACGGCAGGTTACATCGTCACACAAAAGCAGAAAAAAATTGCACACATTTTGGAAACATTACATATGTGAAAATGAATCAGGCATGGATCTTTGAGGAATGTTACATACTTCCACTTAATGGCACTGAATTATTCTGCCATAACTGACAGAACTGGCTATTTATCATCAGCCCACTGATAACACTGCCACTGTCTGCCTAGCCATCTTGTTCCATACTGTATAGCTGGTTCCGCTACTACTACTCCTACACAGTCAGACTAGTATACTACTCTGAATTTCTGGGCAATATAAATGAGTTGTCTGGGGGGGTACTCTTTCTGATTAAGGAGAGCACCTAGTATGTTTACTACATGTGAGGAGAATTGTAGGCCAGGCAAAGCCCCTCTTGATTTCCGGGAAATCTAATTTTCATATATTTTTCCCAGAAACCCAGAGGAGTGTTGACTGACTTACAATACTCCTCATGCATACTCAGTGCCTTCCATAAGTAGAAATAGTAAGGCCTCTCATGAATATTCTTTGCTCAGCTCTGTTAAAGCTGTTAAAGTTTGGGCAGACTAGCTTGCATGTCTCTTTTCCAGAGAAGTATTATGTGTGGACACAAGCACAGCAGTCAATAAACATATCGCAGTAGGAAAAAGCGCTGATTGAACACTTTGAGACCTCCCCGCCCTTAACATCAGTACTAGAGATGAGCGAGCACTAAAATCCTCGGGTGCTCGTTATTCGAGTCGAACTTTTCCCGATGCGCGGGTGCTCGTTTCGAATAACGAACCCCATTGAAGTCAATGGGAGACTCGAGCATTTTTGCGGGGGACCAAGGCTCTGCCTAGGGAAGGCTGGGTGAAAACCTGGAAACCTCAGAAAATGATGGAAACACCACGGAAATGGACAGGAAACAGTAGGGGCAGCATGCATGGATGCCTCTGAGGCTGCCTAATCCCACCATTACCCCAAATTCTCAGGCAACAGCCTGATGGTTACCCTCATGGCAATTGTGCTCACCCTGACCAAGAAAAGCGAGGCAAATACCCTTCACATGTTAGGGAAGTACCAAAATAGGTGCAACGAAGGTCCATCACCGCCTGCAGGTGACACCACTGCTCATGCTGGCACTGCAGCTGACATCAAGTTTAGTATCTGTTCTTATCAGTTGCTGTGCCTGCTGGTGGTATAGTGGTGAGCATTAGAGATGAGCGAGTAGTGTTCGATCGAGCTGGTATTCGATCGAATACTATGATATTCGGCGTACTCGATTTAATTTGAGTATAACGGCGATGGCGGCACCTAGAATTCGTTTCCCCTCCCACCTTCCCTGGCGCTCTTTTTCCACCAATCACCATGCAGGGGGGGTATGACAGGCACGCTGAGCACGCTGGCAGCGCGAAAACGGCGTCTACATGCATTGGCTGGAAAAACCATGTGACCTCGAATATTAAAAACTCAGCTCTTCCTGCTCGTACGCATATGCTGCGTGAACTTAGTCAGGGACAGAGGCTGGAGAAGGGAGAGACAGATTTTAGCTGTTGGACAGGCAGGAGCGTGATTAAACAGCCCTTATCAGGGCTACTACAGTGGACTTCAGTGATAGCTTACTACAATATAGACTTTACAGAGAACGGCTGCTGTATTCAGGGATAGCTGCTGGAGTAGGGACAGAGAGAGGCATTAGTGGTGTATTAGGTGCTCTGCTACATACCAAACTATATTTGGCACTACTGCTGTGTACCTTGAAAAATACAATATATAGGCCTTATAACTGGCAACTGTACTGTGCGTTCTCTTGCAAAGTAATTTCTCATAACTGGTGTTCATACACACCGTCTGATCACTTAGTACAACGGCTGTGTACCTTGGAAAAATACAATATATAGGCCTTAACTGGCAACTGTACTGTGCGTTCTCTTGCAAAGTAATTTCTCATAACTGGTGTTCATACACACCGTCTGATCACTTAGAACACGGCTGTGTACCTTGAAAAATACAATATATAGGCCTTAACTGGCAACTGTACTGTGCGTTCTCTTGCAAAGTAATTTCTCATAACTGGTGTTCATACACACCGTCTGATCACTTAGAACACGGCTGTGTACCTTGAAAAATACAATATATAGGCCTTAACTGGCAACTGTACTGTGCGTTCTCTTGCAAAGTAATTTCTCATAACTGGTGTTCATACACACCGTCTGATCACTTAGAACACGGCTGTGTACCTTGAAAATACAATATATAGGCCTTAACTGGCAACTGTACTGTGCGTTCTCCTTGCAAAGTAATTTCTCATAACTGTTGTTCATACACACCGTCTGATCACTTAGAACACGGCTGTGTACCTTGAAAAATACAATATATAGGCCTTAACTGGCAACTGTACTGTGCGTTCTCTGCAAAGTAATTTCTCATAACTGGTGTTCATACACACCGTCTGATCACTTAGAACACGGCTGTGTACCTTGAAAAATACAAATATATAGGCCTTAACTGGCAACTGTACTGTGCGTTCTCTTGCAAAGTAATTTCTCATAACTGTTGTTCATACACACCGTCTGATCACTTAGAACACGGCTGTGTACCTTGAAAAATACAATATATAGGCCTTAACTGGCAACTGTACTGTGCGTTCTCTTGCAAAGTAATTTCTCATAACTGTTGTTCATACACACCGTCTGATCACTTAGTACACGGCTGTGTACCTTGAAAAATACAATATATAGGCCCTTATAACTGGCAACTGTACTGTGTGTTCTCTTGCAAAGTAATTTCTCATAACTGTTGTTCATACACACGGTCGATCACTTAGAACACGGCTGTGTACCTTGAAAAATACAATATATAGGCCTTATAATTGGCAACTGTACTGTGCGTTCTCTTGCAAAGTAATTTCTCATAACCTGGTGTTCAATACACACCGTCTGATCAGTTAGTACACGGCTGTGTACCTTGAAATATACAATATATAGGCCTTATAATTGGCAACTGTACTGTGCGTTCTCTTGCAAAGTAATTTCTCATAACCTGGTGTTCAATACACACCGTCTGATCACTTAGTACACGGCTGTGTACCTTGAAATATACAATATATAGGCCTTATAATTGGCAACTGTACTGTGCGTTCTCTTGCAAAGTAATTTCTCATACCTGGTGTTAATACCCACCGTCTGAACACTTAGTACACGGCTGTGTACCTTGAAAATACAATATATAGGCCTTATAATTGGCA
The DNA here is from genome assembly GCA_900303285.1 of Rhinella marina. NCBI lineage: Eukaryota > Metazoa > Chordata > Amphibia > Anura > Bufonidae > Rhinella > Rhinella marina. The sequence continues at coordinate 110,402 of ONZH01003286.1, forward strand.
AACTGTACTGTGCGTTCTCTTGCAAAGTAATTTCTCATAACTGGTGTTCATACACACCGTCTGATCACTTAGTACACGGCTGTGTACCTTGAAATATACAATATATAGGCCTTAACTGGCAACTGTACTGTGCGTTCTCTTGCAAAGTAATTTCTCATAACTGGTGTTCATACACACCGTCTGATCACTTAGAACACGGCTGTGTACCTTGAAAAATACAATATATAGGCCTTAACTGGCAACTGTACTGTGCGTTCTCTTGCAAAGTAATTTTCTCATAACTGTTTGTTCATACACACCGTCTGATCACTTAGTACACGGCTGTGTACCTTGAATAATACAATATATAGGCCTTATAACTGGCAACTGTACTGTGCGTTTCCTTGCACACTAATTTCACGGCTGTGAAGGCAAAATATTGTAAAAAAAAAAAAAATGCGGGCGGGGGGCTAGCGGAATAGGACGTGGACGAGGACGGGGGCGCGGAAATGCTGTTGGGGGCCTTGTTGAAGCCAGTGGGATACAATGCGTGCTGGTGAGGGTCAGCCAGGATCCCGCTCATCCAGAATCCCTGCCTTTATGGGACAGTTAAGCAGGGGGCGGGTTACACCGCTGTTGAGGCCTGAGCAGGTTGAACAGGTGGTGCAATGGATAGCCGATAGCGCTTCCACACAGTTGTCCACCAGCCAGTCATCCACACAGTCTCACTCTGACCCTCCTTCCTCCACACCTGGCCAACAGAGTCATCCCACCATTGACCCCTCCCAGGAGCTCTTTTCGGGTCCTTTTTCAGATGTGCCGGAAGAATCCCAGGAGCTAGCAGAGGATTTGTTTGTAGTGATGCCAAACACTTGAGTTTTCGCCATCTCCTGCTGATGTGGACCCTGAGCCAGCATCTGTTATCATGAGCGATGATGATGATGAGACGCAGTTGCCATCAAGGGAGGCTGTTGGAATGTCCGGTGGGCAGCAGGAGGAGCAGAGTGAGGAAGTGGAAGAGGAGGTGGATGACGAAATGACCGACCCCACTTGGCCAGGGGTGATGTCCAGCGAGGAAAGTAGTGGAGAGGTGGTGGTCTGCGCAGCACCGAAAAAGGCAGCAAGAGGCAGAGGGATGTCCAGAGGCAGAGGGATGTCCAGAGGCAGAGGGATGTCCACAGGCAGAGGGATGTCCACAGGCAGAGGACAGTCCAGACAAAGTAGTGAGGCCACAGCCAGCACGGCCGAAGCTGTTCCCGGCAGCGGGCAGTCGCGAGAAGCTCCCCCATCGAGGCCTCGTACTTCTGTGGTGTGGAGATTTTTTAATGTTTGTGCGGATGACAAACTGAGCGCGGTTTGCACACTCTGCCACTCAAAACTGAGTAGGGGCTCTGAGAAGAGCAATCTGACCACCTCAGGCATGCGGCGTCACTTGGAAGTCAAGCACTGGGCTGAGTGGGAGAGAGCAAACGCAATACAAACTGCGCCCGGTCCTGCTGCCACTGCGGTCCAGACCTCCAGCCAGGACACCTCCACATCTGCCTCTGCCTCGGCTACTTTAGGGCCTTCTCCTTCAGCCTCCCCTTCCCCCGCCTCTTCGCCTGCACCCTCACACTCCTCGTCCCAACAACTGTCCATCTCGCAGGCGTTCGACCGCAGGCGGAAGTACGCCTCGAGTCACCCCCAAGCCCAAGCCTTAAACTGCCACATCTCCAAACTGCTGGCCCTGGAGATGTTGCCGTTTAGGCTTGTGGAGACGCAGGCCTTCCGCGACCTGATGGCGGCTGCCGCACCTCGCTATTCCGTCCCCAGCCGCCACTACTTTTCCCGGAGTGCGTCCCCGCCCTGCACCAGCACGTGTCGCGTAACATCAGGCGGCCCTGAGGTACGCAGTCAGCGCAAAGGTCCACTTGACCACCGACTCGTGGACAAGCGCTTGCGGCCAGGGACGCTACATCTCTTTGGCGGCACACTGGGTGAATGTAGTGGAAGCGGGGACGGGTCGCAAACAGAGACGGCCTACCTACCACCCCCGCCCAAGATTGCCAGCATGGGTTCTGATAAACCCCCTCCTCCTCCTCCTCCTCCTGTGGCCTTAAACATCTCCCTCAGCCGCTAGCTGGAAGCGTTGCAGCACTGGCGCGGGGAGACCGTCAGCAGGCGGTGCTAAAGCTCATCAGCTTGGGCGACAGGAAGCCCAGCGCCCCAGAGGTGAGGGACGCCATATTGCAGCAGACGGAGATGTGGCTGTCCCGCTGCAGCTAGGACCAGGCATGGTCGTGTGCGATAACGGCCGTAACCTGGTGGCGGCTCTGGAGCTTGCCGAACTCAATCACGTACCATGCCTGGCCCACGTTTTAATCTGGTAGTGCCAAAAATTTCTGAAGACTTACCCAACCTGGCAGAGCTACTGGTGAAAGTGCGGCGCTTGTGCGCTCACTTTTCGTAAGTCAACTGTAGCTTGCTGCTAGCTTAAAAAAAACTCCAGCAACGGCCTCCATTTGCCTGAACATCGGCTGTTGTGCGACCCTGCCCACGTCGCTGGAATTTCCACCTATTCCATGTTGGCCAGGGTGTGTGAGCAGCAGAGAGCATTGATGGAGTACCAGATTATGAATCCACGGCGTGCCTCCAACTCAGCTCCCTCAGTTTGCCAACCACGAGTGGCCATGGATGGCAGACATATGCGATGTACTGCGTATCTTTGAGGAGTCCACCAAGAAGGTCAGCAGCGAGGACGCTATAGTGAGCGTAACCATCCCGCTCCTAGGCGTCCTTAAAGAATCGTCTCATCTTCAATAAGAATCGCAATAAGGGAGAACGCATTGCACGCAGAGGAGACGGGGTAGGAGGAGACGCAACGGAGCTACACAGGAGGTACCACAGACAGACACTTCAGACAGTGCACACACAGTCGCAGGAGCTACACAGTCAGACCACACTTTTGTCTGCTTCACGGTGGCAGTTGCAGGAGGAGGAGGATGAGGAGGAGGAGGACGTGGAGGTGGCTGTGGAAGAGGAGGAGGATGCTGGCGGCGAGGGTAGCAGTCAGGCTGTGTGCGTCCCATTGGTTCAGCGTGGATGGGGCGGAGAGGAGGCGGAAGAGGAAGAGGGAGGAAATGGCAAGTGATCCTTCTGGTGGGGGGCAGTGAGGTCTGCCTATTCAGAGTCTGGCACACATGGCTGACTTCCTGCTGGGCTGCTTTTCCCGGGACACACGTGTTGTCCGGATAGTGGAGAACAAACTGTACTGGGTCTTCGCACTCCTGGACCCCCGGTATAAAGATAACGTCTCTCTTTTATTCCGGTAGAGGAGAGGACGAATCGATTGCTGGAATACCAGAGGGAACTCGTGCAGAACATGATGGAGATTTTCCCACCCACCCATCGCTGGCGGCAGAGAGGAGAGGGTCTCCCAGAGTCCCACAACATCCATCAGGCCCACAGCCACCAGGGGGAACACTCTCCAAGGTGTGGACACGTTCATGGCACCCCCTCGTGCAACTTCCATCACTGCGGGGGCCCGCTATCAGCAGGAGGGACAAGTATCGGCGGATGTTGCGGGAGTACCTGGCAGACCGTACCCTGTCCTCCCGATCCCTCCGGCGTCCTACACTTACTGGTTCCAAGTTGGACACGTGCTGGAACTGTCCCTGTACGCCTTGGAGGTGCTTGCCTGCCTGCCGCCAGCGTGCTATCAGAAAGGGTGTTCAGCGCAGCCGGGGGCATTATAAACCGATAAGCGCAGCCGCCTGTCAACCGACAGTTGCCAGCAGGCTGACGCTAATCAAAATGAACAGCAAGTGGGATTGACCCGGACTTTGCTTCTCCAACCGTGGAAGCAGCCAAAAGTGAAAGTGCCATCTGTATGAAGTGCCATTTCCTCCTCCACCTCCTCCTCCCTCCTCCTCCTTAACCGCCGTAGAATTGCTCCGTAAATAAGAAAAATTTATATGTTTATGGCTCACCTCTTGGCCTCCACAAAAATGTTTAAGAGGTCTCACCTCTTGGCCTCCTCATAATTTTTAACAGGTTCACCTTTGGGCCTCCACATAATTTTTAACCGGTCTCACCTCTTGGGCCTCCACAAATGTTTAAGAGGTCTCACCTCTTGGGCCTCCACATAATTTTTAACAGGTCTCACCTCTTGGGCCTCCACAAAATGTTTAAGAGGTCTCACCTCTTGGGCCTCCACATAATTTTTAAGAGTCTCACCTCTTGGGCCTCCACAAAATGTTTAACAGGTCTCACCTCTTGGGCCTCCACAAAATTTTAACAGGTCTCACCTCTTGGGCCTCCACAAAATGTTTAACAGGTCTCACCTCTTGGGCCTCCACAAAATTTTTAAGAGGTCTCACCTCTTGGGCCTCTCACAAAATTTTAAGAGGTCTCACCTCTTGGGCCTCCACATAATTTTTAACAGTCTCACCTCTTGGGCCTCCACATAAAATTTTTAACAGGTCTCACCTCTTGGGCCTCCACATAATTTTTTAACAGGTCTCACCTCTTGGGCCTCCACATAATTTTTAACACGGTCTCACCTCTTGGGCCTCCACAAAATGTTTTAAGAGGTCTCACCTCTTGGGCCTCCACAAAATAATTTTTAAGGTCTCACCTCTTGGGCCTCCACAAAATGTTTAAGAGGTCTCACCTCTTGGGCCTCCCACAAAATTTTTAACAGGTCTCACCTCTTGGGCCTCCACAAAATGTTTAACAAGGTCTCACCTCTTGGGCCTCCACATAATTTTTAATTTTTACGGTCTCACCTCTTGGGCCTCCACAAAATGTTTAACAGGTCTCACCTCTTGGGCCTCCACAAAATGTTTAAGGTCTCACCTCTTGGGCCTCCACAAAATTTTAACAGGTCTCACCTCTTGGGCCTCCACAAAATTTTAACAGGTCTCACCTCTTGGGCCTCCACAAAATGTTTAACAGGTCTCACCTCTTGGGCCTCCACAAAATTTTAACAGGTCTCACCTCTTGGGCCTCCACAAAATTTTAAGGTCTCACCTCTTGGGCCTCCACATAATTTTTAACGGTCTCACCTCTTGGGCCTCCACATAATTTTTAACACGTCTCACCTCTTGGGCCTGCACAAAATGTTTAAGAGGTCTCACCTATTGGGCCCCACATAATTTTTAAGGTCTCACCTTTTGGGCCTCCACATAATTTTTAACAGGTCTCACCTTTTGGGCCTCCACAAAAGGTTTAAGAGGTTAACAGTGAAAGCAGCCAAAAGTGAAGTGCCATCTGTATGAAGTGCCATTTCCTCCTCACCTCACCTCCTCCTCCTCCTCCTCCTTAACCGCCGTAGAATTGCTCCGTAAATAAGAAAAATGTATATATTTATGGCTCACCTCTTGGGCCTCCACATAATTTTTAAGAGGTCTCACCTCTTGGGCCTGCACAAAATGTTTAAGAGGTCTCACCTCTTGGGCCTCCACAAATTTTTAACAGGTCTCACTCTTGGGCTCCACAAAATTTTTAAAGGTCTCACTCTTGGGCCTCCACAAATCTTTAAGAGGTCTCACCTCTTGGGCCTCCACAAAATCTTTAAGAGGTCTCACCTCTTGGGCCTCCACAAAATCTTTTAAGAGGTCTCACCTCTTGGGCCTCCACAAAATCTTTAAGAGGTCTCACCTCTTGGGCTCTCCACAAAATCTTTAAGAGGTCTCACCTCTTGGGGCCTCCACAAATCTTTTAAGAGGTCTCACCTCTTGGGCCTCCACAAAATCTTTAAGAGGTCTCACCTCTTGGGCCTCCACAAAATCTTTAAGGTCTCACCTCTTGGGCCTCCACAAAATCTTTAAGAGGTTCACCTCTTGGGCCTCCACAAAATCTTTAGAGGGTCTCACCTCTTGGGCCTCCACAAAATTTTTTTCTTTAAGAGGTCTCACCTCTTGGGCCTCCACAAAATCTTTAAGAGGTCTCACCTCTTGGGCCTCCACAAAATCTTTAGAGGGTCTCACCTCTTGGGCCTCCACAAAATCTTTAAGAGGTCTCACCTCTTGGGCCTCCAACAATCTTTAAGAGGTCTCACCTCTTGGGCCTCCACAAAA